>JAQZBX010073058.1:0-14969 GCA_029593785.1 Cabassous unicinctus | reverse complement strand
ATGCGGAAGGGTATTGAACATGTTAAAAATCTTGGTAAACTTAATTCATTTTATAAATAGTTGATGAACGTGGCTATAAGACAAAGGAATGACTCTCTTAAGTACTGTCTTTATTTTGTTTGCCATATGCTTGTCTAGTTGCCTATACTGTCTTTGTGCATTTATGTCTAGGGCAGTGCCTCTCTTCATACATCTCCTAGCTGTCCTAAGCATAACCACTGCTGTGGGAACTGGGGTTGGTAGTTTATACCCAAACACAGCAGGTCTACTACAGTCTCTCCATAGGGTTAACCAATAGCATAAAATAAGTGAAGGAAGAATGCTGTTTCCCATAAACTTTGGGAGGAAGCAGCCTCTGAAGGCACCTGGTCATTGTCTTGTGGCCCAGTATGTCATGAGTGGCCCACTTTTTGGGTCTGCTTACCACCATCTTTTTTAGCCTTTTATTGGGACCATGTATCTTCAAAATTCAAATTAAGTTTATTTCTTACAGAATCATTGCCTTATTAGTCATGTGGGGATTTCATCCAGTTTCAATCTGGGTGCTGGACCCATCTTCCCTCAAACACAGTATAATAGCCAGAGAGGTTAAAGCCCTGTCAGGCAGGAACTACTGCCCTATCCATCAGGAAGTAACTGCATAAGAATGACCATCGCCCCTCAGCACCCCTTTAAGACTAACGGCATGAACCACCTGAAGAGGGAGTTGAGGCAGGCTAGTACAGGGAAATGAGAAGATGAGCCACAACACAGTCAACAGACAGTGTGACCATGAGACCATGCTGAGTCCTTGACCATGACCTTGATTTCCAGTTGGGACTCTTTTCTGGGCTAAGGGGAGGCCATGGATATTCCAAACAGGCCTCACCATTGGACCCCACCATTGGTAGGGTAACCAATAACAATTTGGGCCCCTCCCCTTAGCATTAGTAAAGGGACAAACAATTAATAGCTTAAAGCCAGGACTCACTTGCTCTGCCTAGAGGAGCCCACACCAAATTTTGGTGCTTATTTCCATCCTTCTCTCTATTTCTCAGCAAACTCTGTTCTTTCCCCCATTTCTTAATAAATTCTTTTTCCTGGCCTGACTAAAAAAGAAAGGGAAAAAAAAGAAAGAGATGCCACAAGCAGGTGTTACAGATACAGTTGTGACTAGGGTTCAGTGAATTCCACAAATGACAGTCCACTCAGCAGCAGAAAGTCTGCAGGATACAGGAAGCCTGGGTGTGCATTTCTGAAATCCCAGAGTGTTACCCCATTAGGGGAATATCAACATTTTTATGGTTTCAATCCATATACTTGTAATGTACATGTTTTCAAGATGCTCAGTAATAGAATCATGGTATAATGTGGCTATCAAGATTTTTATGTGTACATAAAAAAATTTAAAATATCAGTAAAGAAAATAAATTCTTTTGTCCTAGAGGTTATTTCTAAAATATAGTGTTGAAATGTAGTATAGGCAAAAGTTATTGATGAGTCTTTGGACCGTATAACATACACAAGTTCATTTATGAGATCTTGTATATGCCTAATAATAGGAAAGCCAATCATTGGCAAAATTTTAGGTCCAATTAAAATGGCTCTGAACCTGTGTGATAGGGAATCTAAAGCAATAAAAATTAAAAAAAACATCTAAAAATAAATGCCACCAGTAAAACGAAATTCTTAAAAACTAAATAAAAAGAAAACTCTGAATTCAGATTCAGAAACAATACAGAGAAGGACAGGTGCAATGGAGATAATGAGTGTGAAGACCCATACGTGAGAGTGGATGAAATTCGGGAGCAGGAAATACCATGGAAGCAAGCTGCCATTATTTTTAGCATCCATCTGCCTGATTGGAGCTAAGTCCCCTTTCAATTAGAAACAGAGTGGACACCTCAAATCATCAATATTCAGGAATGAACAATGAACTAAAGTAGACTTAATATTATTCTATTATATACTTACTATTCTAGCAATGGAAGAACTTTTATCATTGATAGAAAGGCAGTGGCCACTGGAGGTTCTGAGGGAAGGGAGAGGGAAGAACAGGAGTAACATGGGGACATTGGAATTGTCCTGCATGACATTGCAATGATAGATACAGGACGTTATACCTTTTGTCACATCCTGTAAAATTATGTGAGGCAGATTGTAAACTATAATGAAAACTATAGTCCATGGTTAGTAGCAATGCTTCAATATGTTTTCATCAGTTGTAACAAATGTACCACACTAATGAAAGATATTGTTAAAGGGGGAAAGTGTATGGGTGGGTGGGGCATTTGGGAATCTCCTATATTTTTTATGTAACATTTATGTAATCTAAAACTTCTATATAAATTAAAATTATAGAAAGAGTCAAGCTGCCATAGCCTTAGCATTTCACAGAAATAACAGGAGAGATAGGTTTGTGAGATTGGGAAAGCTATCCTGAATCATACTGATATCTATAATTGCAAGAAAAAAATTCATATATAATGAACAGTAGAAAAAATATTCATGCCTAGTCCCATACAAAAATAATGTAGGGGGAAAAGTAATGAGTAACACCACTGCAAATAAATGAAAGCTCTTTAACTTGATATGTTTTATATACTGCGATGTACTTTTAAAAAAATAATGCAAATGAAACTATACATTAAAGGTTAACATAAACCAGATTAGAAAAATTAAAAAATGAGTGAGAAGGGGAAAAAATGAAAGAGGAACAGAGCTCAGGAAAGAATATTTTTAAAAAGGAAAAATTACTTCATAAGTGGAATGTAAGCTAAAAGAAACACAATGACAAGATAATGCTTTCAGGAAACAAACATATTGTAAAAGATTGAGAAATGCCAACAGTTGAATATAGGCTTAGAACATCCAATATATGAGTCACTGGAGAGCCTGAAAGAGAAACCCAAAGCAGAGATGTGAAAATATATTAAAAATTATAATTCAATTTTTTCTTGAAATAAAAAATTTAAAGTAAACTCTGACTCAGAATTACTAATGGCCAGGCATATTGTAGGAAAATTACTGCTGTTTAAAGAAAGAGAAAAAATCTTTCATGCCTCAAGAATAAAGAAAGTGGTTTGTTAGAAAGAACATTGGAATCTCATCAGTGTTTTTGAAGATGCTACTTTGTGCCCGTAGTAAATGGATTAATATGATATTTGTGTAAGGAGACTGTGAGTCATGACTTTTATACTCAGTAAAACTGACCTGTGTGTAAAACAGGCATTGAAATCCAAGTTATCCTATTAGGCCTTGTTTAGTATTGTTCCCAGTATCCCTTCCAGATGAGTGAACGGATGTTAGTAAATAAAATGTCTAGAAAGACATTGGCATAAGGACTTATGCTAAGCACTAAATTTGCAATCATTTGTTCCACTAATAGGAAATGAGAGAGGGAGAGACCTTGGTGGTAGCCACAAGGACACAGCCTTGTAATCATTCATTAAGCTCTAACTTTGTTTATAGTGCTTTTCTACATGTATTTTTTTTATTGAAAAATATTAAGAAAAACCAACTACTGTTTGTTAAATATGGTTTACTATAATAAAATCCAATGTTAAATATAAAACCTACTTTATAAACTAACTATTAAGTTTATATAATGAAAAAACTAAACTGTCATAAATTTGATTAGGGAATGGTAAATTAGGGGGATGAACATGAGGCAGCTCCATTACTTTAGGATTTTGGCTTTTTTCAACCTCCAAACAAATTATATCATTGATGTGGAGGCAGTGGCCACTGGAGGTTCTGAGTGCAGGGAGGGGGAAAAACAGGTTTAATATGGGGGCATTTTCAGGACTTGGGAATTATCCTGAATGACATTGCAACAACAGATACAGGCCATTATATATCTTGCCATAACCTACAGAATTGGGTGGGAGAGAGTGTAAACTACAATGTAAACTTTAATCCATACTTAATGCCAATGCTTCAAAATGTGCTCATCAATTGCAATGAATGTACCTTACTAATGAAGGATGTTGTTAGTGTGGGAAAATGTGGGAGGTGTGGGGCACGGGGCTAATGGGAATATATGTATAATTTAAGTATCTTTTTTAAAAGTAAAAAGTGAAACAACAACAACAACAAAAAGACCTCCAAACATCAAACAATCCCTAGTTCCTTTGGGGTTCAGACTGAGGCCTCCAGTTTACCATGTTTGTAGTGGTCAGTGGTAGGATCTGCAGCACAAGCATAAGTTCTGGAATCACTGGAGAGGCCTAGAGATGTACAGAGGAGGAAGCTCTCTGGTTTGGGTTACAGGACCCAGAAGGCACCTCAGACCCTGGAGAGGCAACTTTGGGCCCCTGACATCCCCAAGAGTGAGACCCACAGGGCATTCAGTCCCATTTGCTGCTCTCTCCTGAGGGTATTGACTTCTGGCATAAAGTGTCTATGCGTATTGCTTGGCTGGGCAGCCTTCCTGTAAATTTCCCCTGAAGAGTGATGCTGATGTAGAGGAGAGGGGAGGGGGTCTAGGATTCTCTGATGAGAGACATACTTGAGGTGTGTGATGAGCAGGAGTTTTGAAGGAATAGAGGTTGAAGGACCGACTCTACCTTTTCCACCCCTACCCTCAAAACTGTCTGGTCATGATATCTGTATATTAAACATGGACAGCTTCCTGGTGCTCTTCCTTTTTTCTTTCTAAAGCCACTACCAAGCTTTGCTTGTGCCTTTAAATGAAAAAAAAAAAGATTAATCTTGATAATAAAAACAAATTTTCTTACTTTAGTATATTCTATCATAAAAGATTGCAAAAGATACTTCTTCTACAGATATAATAAAGCCAGTTATATTTATTTTAATTTTAAATTTGAAAATAAAGGAATCTAAGTAACTCATAATCCTTCCCTTTTCACTCATCCCAAGTGATCACTGCATTATAGTGTAGTATTTTTTCTCTTTAAATTATAAGTAACGTTTTATTGGTGAACTGGATTTACTTCTAGGCAAAATAGTCTATTGTATTGAGTCACTAATCTTTTTTCATAAAGATAATAAGTATAGAGATTTTGATTACACTGACACCATATTAAAAATAGTCAATGTAATATTTTTCCTTTCAGTGTCCTTTTTCATTGCTAGGTAAGTGTATGCAGTGGGTGATGTGACTCTCCATGCTCATACTAAGCATCCCATAGTGGAACAGTTCATTAGGAAGGAGGCTCCAAGCTCCACAGGAGAGTTGCAAGAAGGAATGAATACTAGGCTAATAATGACTTTCAGTTCTTATTGGTTACTGCCCTCAAGTGTGTAGCTCACAGATTTGATCATTTGTAGGTCTTAAGGTGATGAAGTTATCAAATAAATCTAAATATCTCCCTGGTTCTTGTCTGCTTGGACCATGTGCTGAGCAGTGACAGAGTCTTGGCAGATGTTGACCAGCTTGTCCTCCTGCTGGTTCACAACTCTCAGACTCTGTGAACTTGCCAGAAACATGTGAGGATTTCTACATGCTTTTCACATGAATACTTATATCTAAATACCTGGTGATTCTCATACTAATAACTATGTGTAAATATCTGGAAAAATGTACCTAATGCTTACTTGAGTTATGAGACCCCTGAGGCTACCTAATATAGAAGAGCATGTTTAGGAGCTCTGTAAGCTGAGTACTTCCTGGCACACACATGGATGATGGGCATCCCTTGCATGGTCACTGATGCCTCATGGCAGTGAGATAAGTGAATCTGAGAAGTTCAGTGTATCAGCACAGGGGCCACATATTTGGGTTCACATTTTTGCTCTTCTCCTTAGGGACTTGAAATCTTAGGTCACTAAGCTGTGAACCTCAGAATCTCCATGTAAAGAACAGGGAAAATAAACATAATCCCAGAAATGATTCTGGTGAGGATTTTATGAGTTAATGTGTGCAAGGTTTGCAGTGGTTATAGGATTATTTTTGAGAAAGTTTGCAATGGCAATTGGCCAGTGTTATGTTGGGTGCATCTCTTGGGGAAACACACACCACCTTCCCGCTCCCTCCACCACATTCACAATCACACCACATAGTCCCACACATACACACCCTCTAATCCCCACACACACAAATCCATGGCTCCTAAAGGGAATGCAGCTGCTTTCAGGACTGTAACGTGTGCCCATAGTCCTTTCCCTGGAAAATCACATTCTCTAACCACACCCCAATCCTTATTCCCACCAAGAGCTGGGACCATGGTGGCTTCCTAGACAAACTTAACAAGAATGCCCTGGTTTTCCTATCATCCAGAGCTTTCTATGTCAATAATTCTAGATAATGTACCATTTTACTTGTTCCTTGTGCCACCTGCAATTAGAGAAAACTCTATGAGGTTCATATCATGCTGTACCCTGTTTGAAAAATACTTTTGCTTGCTTGCCAGTATTAGAAAAAGGTAGATGGGAAACTGGTTAGTCAAGTACCCCATAAGCAAGCATTTCAGATCCACCTGGAATTCACAAGCTTTTCCTAGACATGTATCTCTCAAGTCCATTTTGGTTGATGATTATAAAATCCTTAATCCAAGGAGAAAAAAACTACAGCTGTGTGACAGGCCCCCTACCATAAAATTTATAACTTGCTCCTGTCATTCATTGATGACCCTTGAATCATTGGTCAGGTGGAAGAGACTCCCACCTAGCAATCTCTGTCCCAAGAAAATTGTATATATCTATAATGCAAATGGTTAGACTTCTTTATATGAAATCAATTGAAAAAGGAAGAAACAAACAAAAAAAAGAACCTTGCCACCTTAGACAAAGAATAGCAACCTACCTTGGTATTAGTTGGGGCCTCTTCATACTTTCGGTCACTTGGAAGCAGTGCTCCTGGGAAGCTAGGAGGGCACAGAATAACTCAAGACATCAATGTGTTACTCATGAATTACTGGGAGTATTCTGGCAGGAGCAAGATGCGAGAGTGTTTAGAATTGGTGGTATAACAAGTAAAGTGTGAGATCCCTCATGGCCATCCTCCATGATGAAAGAAGGATGCAAACAGAGTAGCAGAAATGAAATAAGATTCAAATTTTAGATTTGCAGCTAATGGCAACATAAAGCAACTGGCATTAGTCAGTCTGCAAATGGTACTAAAATACACACTATGATTCAGTGACAGAGTCCCATCGCACCTTCTGCTTATTCTGTATCTCACCTAAATGGTGGTATGTTCTTGACAAATTCCAAAACAGTTTAGCCTGCATGGATCCACATCTACTGACACAGCATTTACCATATGTTCTATAGGAATTTCCAGGTGATTAGAAGTAATCTTGTTAGTGGACTGGATTCCATTTTAGGCAGTACATTTTATTGTACTTACTCACTAATATTTTGTTGTAAAGATAAATATAGAAAATTTGAAAATATTGAAATCTTACCATTTAAAAACCATCATTTATTAATCCTATCATTTTCATTCCACTCTTCACTTTCTATACCATACATGTGTATTCATTGAATTATTGGCTCTTCATCACTGGCCATCAATGGTTTGATAGTCATTATGGAGGGATGCATAGTTTGGGTGTTGATGCCATCTAATCTTACTGTCTAGGAGCATGTCAACTAGGCTGTTGAGCACCACGTTAAGAATGAAGTGGTATCTGAATTCTTGTTTTTCAAAAAAATTCTTGGAATTTCTTCTGTTCATTTATCCTGATTTGCTTTGCATAATTCTATCAATTCTTTGAAAATTTCTTCCACATCAAACTGAGAATCAAATGCTATAATTTCTAGGACATAATCTATTTTAAAAAGTTGATAATCTAGGAAAATTAAATTTATAAAGTTCAAGGAAGTGCATTAGTATTTAAACTGAACAATTTCTTCCAAGCTACTGAAAGCTGTTCTGATGGTCCAGAGAGTCCAGGGAAGTCAGAGTTGAATGATGACATGGTCCAACCAGAATTTCACTACCGGTGCTGTTGCCCACTATGTTCTTAGCCAGGATTCCTCCAGCTTGAACAATGGAGTCTAAGCAAGGCTGCCTCCCACCAGCCTGAGTTCGGTCCTCCCATTGAGTGCATGAGCTGAAAGAGTATCTGTCACCATGACCCCATTTTATTAGTTTACCCACCAATCTCTGACCTCACCCTGTCTTAGGAAATAGATTACATATTCTTGTTCTTTTAGTAAAGTAAATCACCATAGTGGGCATCTCCCCCAGGTAGGCTAAGGTTTGGGTCCTGTTTCTCCCTGTAGGCATCTGCCTCTCTCCAGCTTACAAGTCTGTTGTTTGTCAAGTGATTTCATTTACCTGATGTGTTGAATTGCAATATTTCCAATTTTTGTTCTTGTTTTTGAGGTAGGAATAATATAGGCCCCTTTTTTTCTGAGTATCAAACTTCTTTCTAAGAGATAGAAACTAGAAACAGTCCTAAATATATCAGCAGGTGAATAGATAAATGCATTGGGGTATATGCATACATTGGAATATTACTCAGCATTAGAATAATATATGCTTGGGATTCCCAGCAATATGGATTGATTACCAAAAATATACTGAGTAAAGAAGGAAAAGAAATAACAGCACATACATTATGATTCAATTTATATAAATTCTGGAAGATACAAACAAATGCAATGTAACTTAAAAAGGATTGGTCCTTACCTGGGGATATGGTGCGAGGTTGGAAGAGGTAGGAGGGGGGCATTACAAAAGGGCAAGAGAAACTTGCAGGGTTGTTGGATTTGCACAGTTTCTCGAGTGTGGTGCGGGTTACATAAGTGTATGCATATAAAAGTACTTAAAGAATTTAACAATTTAAATATATGCCATTAATCAAATATCAATTATTCCTCAATAATCTGTTTTTAAAAGTAGATATATTGGTAAGGAAGATGATATGGAGACATAAATAAGGACCCACAATGTGTCAGAGACTCCTGGTCCTCTGCACATTATTTTGGATAACACTAAAATGCATCCACAACACAACTGGTTCTCACTACACAAAGGCAACTGTGGAGGGGATAGACCACACTAGGTTTGGCTCACACTGTTCTGGAGCTGGGTCAGGGAGGAGTTTTAGTCCAGTTGTCTAGATATGGGCTCACATTTAACAGAAACGTGTTCATAGGCATGTCACTCAACTCCTCTTTTATTCTTTTTATAGTTTTATATCTGTGAAGTGGAGGTAATATTGATACTTATTTCCATGTTTAGCATGCTTTTGTAAAAATGAAATAAAAAGATTGGCATGAGTTTTAGCTCAGCACAACCATATAAAAAGAAATCACATTTTCCTGAATGCCTGTGCCACCAGGACACTCATATCTACTCTGGGCACTGTCCCCTCTGAAAGCATCCAACCCCAGACTTTTCTATATGGTAGGAGGAAATGAAAACTGGACCCCTAACCAGCTGATTAAAACCAGGCCAGGTCTGACCCTGCAGCTCTGGAAGAGGAGCCCCAGCCCTGGGATTCTGAGGTGTTCACATTCATTGATGAGGACTGAAAAGAGAGAATTCACGATGGAGTTTGAGCTTAGCTGGGTTTATAATATGGTAAGTTTAAAGAAACTTTCTGGGTAAAAATAAATACATTGACTCTGTGAGTGTATGTGAATAAGAGGAAGATTGACATTGTGTGTGACTGTTTCCTGAAGGTGTTCAATGTGGGGTGCAGATGGTGGAGTCTGGGGGAGACTTTGTTAGAGCATAGGGGGTCTCTGAGACTACTGGACAGTAGAGTCTCCACAGTGCCAGAATCATGTGCACAGGCAGGAGAGGTTGACTTTTGTCACCTGGAGTATTCCCTAAGGGTCTGTGTTTCTCCTTCTGTCCCAATGGACATCTGCTCTTACCAGTAATCAGTGGCCCTGTGGACACCTGGAGGGTCCAGCAGCTGAGGGTAGAGTGAGCAGCTTTGATGACCAAGGGCTCAGTTTCAACCAGAGTAGCCTGGCAAGGGCTGCAGATGCTGGCTAGCTACAGCAGCCATACTGACCACAATTGTAGCTCAGCCATCCATGTCCAAGATGCCTGCCCAGGATGGTTCCAGCTGCCACCTACATCTGTGAACCTGTACACTCAAAACCAAAGAAGATATGCTGTTTGGATCTGCATTAAAGAGAAGAATGTGGAAGCTCAGACATACAGCTCTAAAGGACCAGCAGGACTGACAGCAAGGGGCTCTCAGTAATACCAAATCCAGAGTTCAGGACCAGGGTGTTTGCAGGAGGAAGTCAAGAAACTTCAACTAAGGAACCAGGTCAAAAGGAAGGTGAGGGGAAGGTCGTGACCAACTGAACCAACATGCAGGTACAGGGCAGGTAGAAGGGGAGCTCAAGATCATTGAGTCCAGAAATGTGAACTAGGGTCAGGTGGAGGGAGATTTCTGGACCACTGAGATGAGGGCCAGGACAAGGGATACATGCACAGGAGCTCAACACTACTGAGTGCCAAGTACAGGACCTGGGCAGGTGGAGGGAGAGTTTTGAACCATGGAGCCCAGCCTCTAGAGCCAAGGGAGGTACGCGGGGGAGTCAGCAACATGGAGTCAAGGATCCAGGATTGGATCAGTGCAAGGGGAGATCAGGAAGACCAAGGCCAAGGCAAAATGCAGGAGGACCTCAAGACAATGGAGCCAAGGATTCAGAAACAGGGGTAGATGGAAGCCAGAAGCACTCATCCCAGGGACAAAATTTTGAAAATCCATTGGGGAGATGGCATGAAATTACAACTTACAGTTTTTTAGGCATGCTTGTGCAGCATCTGAGTTTTTGTTGGAAATTTAGTAATTATTATTATAAGAAACATAAGATCTTGTCCTTTAATAAAATCTTCTAATTACAAATGGGATAAAAGACACTAAACTACAGTCACACTTGCACATATACCAATGGACACACAGAAAAACACTTAAAAATGTAGAAACTAATGTCCATAAAATAACCTAGCCTCACTGCCATAAACACCAACACAATCACGCACTAAGGCACACTCAGACACACACAGGAACAACCACAACCTAACACATATAGTAAGATTTATGTACACTAATACACACCTGCTCAAACAGTAGTAAACTGAGATGTACACACTGATGTACACACTAGCACCCACAGAGTAACAGACATATCTACCCACATGCTAATGCAAACACATGAACACATTCAAGTGTACATACAATAACATGTATGATGGACACTTTGACCCAAAATATCACACACATCATCACACATACTTAGATTAGCATCTGCAAACATATTTGTACATATTAGAAAGGAATAGTTTATTGGTAAGATGCTTTCTTCTTAAGAAGAGGAAATACCAGGCTAATTCATGAAGCTGCTATTCAAGCTCTCTCTGCACTGATTCATCAATGGGCTTCAGTGATTCATGGATCCTTCACTCCACCTACAGGTCAGCCCCATTGTGCCAACTGCAAGGGGACATGTGTGCCTGGAATCCCACTGCCTTTCTCTCACTGTGATTCTTAAACAGTGATACACTGCTCTTTCCAAGGCAGTCATGGAGCTCAGCGGACACAGGAACTTGTTCTTGGGCATATCTCTGAAATGGATGTTCTGCTCTGGTAGAAAGGGTTGGAGTATGCAGTATAACAGAATACAATGTCCCTCATCCACTGTGATGTTATGCTGGGGACTGATGGCTCCAGGCTCAGCTGGAACTATGGGCTGTGATGAAGAATCTACCAAAATTTCAGGTGAGCATAAGGGTCTTTGACGGTTTCACCTGGCCTGGGCTAGACACCTCCTGCTGTACCTGAGATAGTGGAGCTGATGACAAGGTCAACCACAGTGAGTTGAACCCTCACCATTCATCTCCTTTCCCACCAATCATTAAGACACTTACAGAGCATTGCTGCCATCAAGAAACGTAAGAACCCCAAGGTTTCCAAGTCCATGAGATGATGTTCTCCCTACACCCCCAGTTCACAGAGGAGAGAAGCCTAACCTTTCCCATTTTGGGGCTGTGATTAATTGGAAGCATGGACTGTCATCTGCATGTGGGAGGTCCTTTCTTCCAAGCTATGGGGAAGTTCAGTAAGGAGACTCTTCCCCATAGGCTTACAAGGATATCTACCTGCAATCTGTTTGCACCAGACTAACAGAGGCCTTCTCCTTCAGAAGGTGCTGTTTCCATATGTTCTTAATTATATACTTTCAGATGACAAATATAAATAAGGAACAACCATATATACATTCTGAGAGGCCCAGATGGATCACATATGTAGTTACTAAAAATGATTTAAACATCAAACACAAATGCACATATTCACACACACAATCGCACAACACATATTTACTGTACAGTAGAAATAAAATGCCCAGTGAGAAGGTAACACTTGAAGAATTGGTCAACAGAGGCAATATATTAGGCTGAATAAGTAGCCCAGAAGATACTTAGGTCCTTAAACATGAAAGTTATTAATGGTGGCTTATATGGCATGTGATTAAATTCAATATTTTTAGATGAGAATTATTTTTTCCATGGATGCTATACATAGACAAGTGCCCTTATTTGAGGTAGAGAGGGATATTAGGTTGCAGGATAATAAAACATATAGCTGCTGAAGTAGAATGTTATACAATGGTTTTCAATGTGGGTTAAGACTCCATGAAAGAGAATTCAAGAAATCCTGCTTGAGAAGCTGAAAAAGAAACAGATCCTCTCCTAGAATCTCTAGAGGGGATACATTTCTGTCAATACCTTGATTTTGGCCCAGTGAATCTCATTTCAGACTTAATCGCAGAATTGTAAGGGATGAAAATATGTGTGGTTTTGATTCCCAAATTTATCATCTTCAAAACAGCCATAGGAATCTCATGCCTGCAGGGAGGTGTATGTCACTTTGTCAGTGGTCTCCCCACACTACCCCCTCTTGTCTGTTGCCCATCAGTACAGGACATGTATCAGATCTATGGCCCATTGATATGTTTGTATTCAGGTATTTACTGCCAAGAAGAGGGCCAAGGAACGGGGGAGCGGGGTTTGCTGATCAGGACTGTGCTTGAACCAAGCACACTTGCAAAGCCCATGACTATGTGACCAGATATTAATGATTTCTGTGTCCGACTCTTAGGGCTTTGGTGATTGGAAATAAACTGGAAACAGAAAAACTTCCTTGATTTTTATAATATATAGCTTATATTCTAGTTTATACTTATTTAAAATTCAGATACAAAATGTCAGGAGGATTGGCTGCTTTTATTGCTGAATGGTGAAAACAAGACTGAGATCCATTGTTTGTAGTAGAGCAAAGAGATTGCAGAGCTCTGGACAAAAGGAGGTTTTGCTTGAAAACAGATCTGTAAAACACAGGATGGAAGTTCTGGGAGACTTGTTGAATCACATCTATTGTTGATTACTTCTGACCATGCCTGCCAGCACATAATATTTTCCAGATGTATGCAAATTCTATTTTTAACATTTTAGGAACTGTCAAAATATTTTGAAATATGGCTCACCTGTTCACATCAACACCAGTTATTTCTGAGTATTCTGGTTTTTCACACTCTCACTAATCCATATGTTTATTAATATGAAAAAAAAAGATTATAGCTACATTAGTCAGCCAAAGGGATGCTGATGCAAAGTACCAGAAATCTGTTGGTTTTTATGAAGGGCATTTATTTTGGGTGAAAGCTTTCATTTACAAGGCCCTTAAAGAATCCAACTCAAGGTTGCTTCATCAAAGTCAGTTGCCATGTGTTGAAGCAGGAGGGCAGGAGATCTCTGCCCGGTCTCTGAGAGCTTCCTTTTTCAGTCTCTGGCATAGGACTTATTTCTTTCAGGGCCTTCTCAGTTGCTCAGCTGCTCTGTTCTCTTCAGTTACAAAGTGTCAGATGAATGGTTCATCTCCCCTAGGTCCCCAGGATTAAACACGACAAAGCTCTCTCCTCTTTTGTGTTTCTTCTTTAATGAGTGTCCATTTATATCAGCCCAGGAAGGGCACAGGGATTCAGCCTGAGTCATGCTTTACTGATGTGGTCACATCAAAGCCACAAAGAAACTTCAGCTAAATGGCTCAAGCTAACTCCAGGATGTTGCAATTAACCCTGAGAACACCAGAAGTGCAAGAGAGCTTTCACCTTCTAATCAAACATTTCCCTTGCCAGAACTAAACTAGACTATAAAATTATTTAAACTATTCCTTTTCTAGTGAATAATTTGCTGAAATAAAAAACACAGGAATTATATATATACATAGGTGTATAACAATTACTACAAACTGGATACTGAATATCCCAAATTTTACTCTTCTATTTCTGTAATTCATGCCTTCAGCCCCTTCCGTTTCTTAAGGCAACACTAGATCTCCTTTTTTAACTAGTTTTGTTGAGTTTTACCTTAAACATCAAACATTTCAAAGATATTCATTTTATTCCCTGATATACATCACCATCACAGAGTCAATATTAGAAAGTATTCATCACTTCACTATTTTAATTTGTGTAACTCTCTTCATTCCCTCCTCAATCACATTAAACTCTGTGTTGTCATCTCCCTCAGGTCTCTTCTAAATCAGATGAGGAAAGGCACTGGGGGCCATTCTGGGGCCCCCAGGTCACAGAACAATGGCAAAAGGGAAAGGCATGGCCTCCTCCCTCTTCCTCAGTGACAATCTAGGCTTTACCCATTTCTGATGGGCATTTTCTCTAAAAATATGTGATTTTGAGAGTCAGGGATGGAGGCAGAAACTTGAAGCTGGGGAGGTGAGATGAAAGAGGAAGCCCAGGACCCTGGCAGGAAGCCCCTTCTCTGCCTCCCCTGTCTCTACTCCTGGGAAGAGCTTATGCTTATTGGTCCTGATCCCACTCAGCCCAGCTCCCTCCTGGGCTCCCTGAAGGGCAGACCTGGTTCTGGTCTCACACTTTCTCCCTCATTGCCTTTGCCTTCTCTCCTTGTAAGTACTGAGTCCTCAGATCTCAGGTGTTTCTCTTATAGGGCATCAGATTCATGAGATTTTCTTGGGAAGGGCACTGAGCTTTTCACCATCTCATGGAGTACATATGCCTTTTAAAAAAAA
>JAQZBX010073057.1:0-14975 GCA_029593785.1 Cabassous unicinctus | reverse complement strand
TGTCTTTGCAAATAAATTATTTTAAAATATGAATTTAAACTGCCCAGTCCTGGAAAACCATTGCTTGTTCGTGGGAGAAATTTCCTTTTTATCTCCAACTGTTTATTCCCAGGAGATTTCCAAACCAGTCAGGGGACACGTAAAGGTTGAGCATCTCCTCACAGTGAGGATAGAGGACCTGGACGGAGCTTGGCAGGTGCTCCCTGACTGGCCAGCTGGGACCCCACACTTGGGATCAGGGTTACTGCACTGCCCCTGCTGACACTGCTGCCTCCATTCCACCACCACCCCACCCAGACCCTGAAACAATACAGTCAGGAGCACAGGTATGAGTCTAAGCCATAATTCCACCACTGTACTGCCAGGTGACCCTGGTCAACTCACTTTACCTCATCTGCAAAATGGGTAGAATAATGCCTGCTAGAGGGGTGCTAAGAAAATGTTAGTTTCCTCCCCCCTGACCCTGCCCTGGTGTATTAGTCAGGGTTCTCTAGGGAAACAGAATCAACAGGAGATATCTGTCAATAATATGAGATTTTATAAGAGTCTCTCACATGACCGTGGGGCTGCACAAGTCCAGGTTCTGCAGACAGGCTGCAAGCCAGGGGCTCCGATAAAAGTCCAATGAAGGTCCTTGATAAGTTTCCGGGAGATGCTAGCTGTCCAAAGATGGGCTGGAAAATTCTTTCTGAATGTTGAAATCACTTCCCCTTTTAAGGCATTCAACTGATTGGATAAAGCATCACTCTTTGCTGATGGCAATCTCCCTGGTTGATAGATATAATCAGCCATCTATGCAGTAAATTCACTGGTGACTAAAGCCCATAAATGTCCTTGTATTACAATTAGTCCAGTGCTTGCTTGACCAAACACCTGGCCAAGTTGACATGTTAGCCTAACGATCACACCTGGGTTGGAGTACTTTGCCATCTCACACATACAAAATGACCTCCATTTGGCCTAGGGGAGACAGTGGAGAAACAACACACACACACACACACACACACACACACAAACCAGCAGATCCAGTTCCCTGCAGCAGACACCTACAAGCACGTGGGTGTGGGGAGGGCCTGGGGCTACAACCAGGTAAAGGGTGGAGGGTGGAAGAGAGTGCTGTGCCTTGGAATCTCAGTTTGTTTGTCTTTCCCCAGGTTATAGGGGATATTTTCCCTGCCATTACCCCATCTCCCAGGCTCGCCAATTGCACCTCATGCCTTGGTCTTCTTCACATCCTGTCTAAGGAAGCTTGAAGGCCCCTGCAAGGCAAATAGTGATGAGCCACCCGCCCTGAGCTACCTGCCCCAGCCCTGCCCACTTGGGTTTTTTTGGCCAGGACCGATACCCACAGGCTCTGCATCTCCCCATCCCTGGAGCATGCTTCTGCTCCTTGAAAAAAATCTCCTCATACCCAGAGGTCCACCCACCCCCATACCCCCTTCCAAACTCACACAATCCCCTTTGCCGATTTCTGCACTTTGCTCCTAAGGGCTCACCCCTGCCATGTTCAGAGGACGACCCCTGGGCTGCTGAAGCCTCTACCCAGAAACGATGACAGACAGAGGTGCCTGGGAGCCCATCCCTTAGGGCTGCAGGAGCTAATGCATGACTGGGGCCACTGTATGAGAGTCCAGCTCCCTTGTCTTGATGAGAGACAAAATGATGCATAATTTATGCTCCAAAGCACCTCATGGGATCGGGCTGAGGCAGCGACTTGCCCTGCAGTCACGCCTGTGCCTGACCTGGCCCTCCTGCTCCCTTACTGATCTTCCCTCAGATCACTCCCTTAGTCAATCCCTTGCCCACTCCCTCTCATCGCGGGATGGGCATCTGGGGAAACGCACAACGCTAGCTTGTCATGTGTATAGCACGTGCACGTGCACATTCATGTGGAAGGGAGTGTGACAGCAGGCATGGTGGTGTGTAAGTATGTAAGTGAAGAGGTGTGTGGCTTGAGAAGGAGTCCACGCATATTCTGAGGGGTGAGTGTGTTTGCCTATATTGGGATGTGTACCTGGATGTGTGTGTGTGCATTTGTTTGCTAGTGTCAGTGTATGTGAGGAATGTGTGTATACTGAAATGTGTGCAAGCAAGGAGTGGATGGGCATGCACGCAGACCCACCCTTGGGTCTAGCTTCCCTGCTAGATATCCCCTTAACTGGGGTGCTAAGGGCAGAGCAACTTCAAGCTCCCGAGCATCTCCACAACACACCTGAGCCCACGTCCGTCTGACAGTCCCGCAAACAGCTGGGTCTTGGCCCACAGTGAAACGTCTAGCCACACGGCTCCATTTATAGGTTAAGCAAACTTCGTATCCACTTCCACAGAAAGTCCACTGACACATAAATGAAGGACATGAAGAGAGAAGGAAATCCCAATGTATTAGTCAGGGTTCTCTTGGGAAAGAGAATCAACAGGAGATATCTGTCAATAATACGAGATTTTAAAAGAGTCTCTCACGCGACCGTGGGGATGCACAAGTCCAGGTTCCGCAGGCAGGCTGCAAACCAGTGGCGCCGATGAAAGTGCGATGAAAGGTCCTTGATGAGTTTCTGCGAGAAGTTGGCTGTCCAACGATGAGCTGGGAAATTCTCTCTGAATGTTGAAATCACTTCCCCTTTTAAGGCATTCAACTGATTGGATAAAAGCGTCACCCATTGATGATGTAATCTCCCTGATTGGTGCAGATGTAATCAGCCATGCACACAGTAAACTCACTGGTGATCGAAGTCCATAAATGCTCTTGTATTACAATTAGCCCAGTGCTTGCTGGACCAAACACCTGGACACAATTACCTGGCCGAGTTAACACATTAGTCTAACCATCACACCAGGGGTAAATAAAATCTGGGCCACCAGGGCTGAAGATGCCCACTCCATATGACAACTTCCTGCACATGTGGGTCCTGGGGAGCTGGAAGCAGCCCCTGCTCCCACCCTGCAATCTTCTACTTAGCTTTGCAGACTTAGCCACGTTACTTATCCTCTCTGTGCCACAGCTTCCTCATCTGAAAAGGAGGCTATGATAGCATTATTAGGTGATAATAGCATAGTTATGAGATAGATTGTGATGGGGATTAAAATGAGCGAGTTGTTTGTTTTTTAATTTATTTATTTTACTTTTTAGCCATTTTAACTCCCCCCTCCCATTTTTGCTGTTTTTGTTGTTTTTGTGTCCACTCGCTGGGCAATTCTCTGTGTCTGTTTCCTGCCCTCTCTTCTCATCCTTCTCCTCCTGTCTTCACCGGGATTCGATCCTGGGAACCTCCAATGTGGGAGAGAGGCGTCCTACCGCCTGTGCCACCTTAGTTCCTGGTTTTTCAGCGCATCTCATCTTGGTTCTCCTTTGTGTCACTCTCCTGTTACATCATCATCTTGCTGCATGGCACAGCAGGGCCTGGCAGGGCACCCGCTCGCAGGCCTGGGGGCTCGCGTGCCTTCTATATTTTTCTTTATTTTACCAGGGGGTCCCGGGGATCGAACCCAGGTCCCTCCATATAGGAGACGGACACCCAACCATTTGAGCCACTTCTGCCCCCCTAAAATGAGTGAGTTTTTGTCAAGTGTTTAGATCAGTGCTTGGTATATAGAAAACCTTATATACTTTTTTACTCTAATGGTGGTGGTGGTGATGATGATGATGACGATGATGATTGACTGTATCAACTTCAGAACTTTTGTGCCCTGTATACTAATAAGATGTAAGAGTGGTTGCAAAGTGTTTGTAAGACAAAATAGATAAAGCTTTATGATACTCAAAAACGTGAAAGAAAACACAAAATCCATCCAAAACTATTTATTTTCTGGTTGTTGTGAGACTAACCTCAAACCTCAACCAGATTATGTGGTATTTGAACCTAATTTGGGGCAGCAAAACTAAACATACCAGGTGGGCAAAATACACCCACTTTTAAACAACTCTTATTCCAACAAATGTTTATACTATCATATCTGCCAGGTACAATTTCCCACAGATATGCCACAATGCAGCTCACAATAAGTAAGCAAAACTAGCCCCAGTCTGAGACTCTTCAGTAAAGACACAAAAAATGGAGCTTTGCCTCAAGGAATCTCTTTTTTTTTTTTCATTAACTCCCTGTTCTGCAATCGCAGAGCCCTAGAAAGAATGAAGAGGAGATCTTCGAGGGCACTGTTGAGTTTAAGGCTCAGGGGAGTTCCCAGGCTAAGTACTGTAATTGTGTGTTTATATGGCATGAGCCAGTCAGGAAGCCCCATGTCCACTGCTGGCCAGGAGGAAATGGAAATGTCTTCTGCTGGGACACCTGGCCGGAATGCAAGTCCGGTTTACTGAATGAACCACACAATGGTGGTGTCCCTGGAACTGAATTCCAGTGTGCTTCACCCCAGCTCTGCTTCTGATCACCGGCCAACACTTCCTGATCACTGACAGGCCTGCAACACTCTGGGCTAACATCTGCACCCACAGGTCAGGCCTGAAGATCACTGTTGCCTCAGCCAGCCAGCTCTTCCTTCTAGCGCTTAGCTGAAGGTAAATGCAGTTATTTAATGTAGTACAGCTATTAATGTAAATGAGTTACTTAAGGACTTGGAAAAATCCTTAAGTAACAGAAAATCTAACAGACTCACGCAAATACAGGCCTTTATTATTTTCTAACAAGAAGGCAGGAGAAAGGTGACCTAGGGGCTGGTTTGTCAGCCTAATGATGTGTCTAGGAACCAAGAGTTTTCTGTCTTCCCAGGCTCCCATCCTTCGCTTGTTGGTTTTTTGCTCTTTCCTCTCGTTTGCGGCCTCGCGGTTTGTAAGATGGCAACCCCTGGGAACACCATCTCCTCCTTTTGTCTCCCCATGCTAGGGGTGAGAGCAGATTCCTGCTATTGCTAATTTTGGGGTTACCTCATCCACTGCTTGTCTTCTCAGCTCTTCAAGCACCTGCCTAAACAAATTGCTGCATTAAATCCCTTCTGTGGCGATAACTGAAATGGTTTTGTTTTCTCAGTGAAAACCTGACTGACCACATGGCTAATGCAGTAACAAACTCATACCCTTACGGACCAGTGCTTTAGAAGCACATACCTAAGGGGAGCATGAAGATGATTTTTGGAAGAAGTTCACAAAACCCACTGTAGATGATAAGAAAATGATACTGAAAACGAGGAATAGTAATCATGTGGCAATGGCAGTACCCTTGACAAGTGAGAAGGTGGAAGAGGCCAGCACCCCTTCTCGTTTGTTTTGTGCAAGGGCACCTGGCCAGGGGGAGGGGGCAGGGAGAGGGACAGAGCTCAGATTCAGAGTCAGCCTGGGCTCCACACACCATGCTGTACATCCCGCATGAGGCTACATCTCCCAAGAACGGGACACCTTTTTATAACTTGCATAAAGGTTTCTCTAATTCCCATAGGCTTTCCTTAACCCTGTCTAGAGTTGCCGAAATTCATGGTAGTCAGGAGAAGAATGAAGACAAGCACAAAGAAATAGCAACAGAGCCCAAAATGAGTCCGACCTGAATCCGGGAGGGCTTTGTCTACAGCTTTTAATGTTCCAGGAACATAGCAGAGGGGACTTTTAAGAAGGAGTCTCAGTGTCTCAAAGGCAAAGCAGAGATTTAAAATGTAGAGAGCCCATTCTCCGGAGAGAGAGAGTGGCAGTGACTGCAGCAACCCTGCTGAAAGATGCCTGAGTTGTAAAGGACCACGTTTTAGACAAGTTCTCTATATTTGCAGCCTGCTTTTCATTTTCTTGTCATTTGGGTGGGTGGCTTAGGGACTTACAAAGTCAACTTTGACCTCTGGTTATTAGGGCTCAAAGAGCTTTGGGCTTAATAATCTTACAAAAGAGCAGGACTCCAGACCCCCAGACAGACAAAGAAAGTGCACCCAGTGATTCCCAAGAGTCCTCAAAGGACAGCCTGCCACATATTTATAAATCAATCCCCGCAGTTGCCACCAAGCGTCAGCCCTCCCTTCCTCTCCATCCCATTTCCCATCTGTCCACATCCACTGCCCACAATGCTGTTTGCAGGAACCTCACCTCTGCCAGCCCCTGGGGTAATGCCACCATCTATGTCAGAGGCACTCTGATGGGGCTCCCAAAACCACCATCCTCAGGTACCCCCACAGTAGCTGAGCCTCCTGCAGAAATGGGGAAATAATCTCCTGCCCAGCTCTGGACCCCATTACCTGGGTCGTAAAGCAGCTCCATCAACTCCTAGAATGCCCCACACCACCCTTAGCCCACAGGGCCTCTCACCCTTGAACAGGCACCATGCTACCCACCCATTCTCCTCCCCTTCTTTTTTTACCCTCTCTTGCCACCAAAAACTCCTCCATGCTCTTCCAATTACAATGCAAAAATTCCCAGATACTAATGTGTCTAAGTGAGAGAAACAGAGAGTGTCATCTACAACTCAGTAATCATCAAAAGATCCTCTTGGCAGAAAGGAGGGTGGTCTCTCCTCAGTAGAGGAGAACATTAATGCAGGAGTTAAGGAAATATCAGTGGAGACAATTACTGCCTCCTTCCAAATAAAAAGGTGCTGCCTATCCACCACAAGGCCATGTGACCTCCAGGCTAGTAGGTGGCGCTGCAGCAGTGTCCTGGACCAAGAGGGATGTTGGAGGAGGCCATCTGTCTCCCTCTACTCTCGCCGTTCTTCTCCTCCCTCCTCCCTCCCTTTCTCTTCATTTTCACTTATTTCTCCCTCCTGCTCCTTATCCGTCAACTCCCTGTTCTTCCTCCACCTCCCTCCTCTTTCCTCTCTCTCTCCATGACCACTTGTGGGCAGAGCAGTTTTCTACGTGCTGCTGGGGGTAAAAAAAGGAGTGGGAGATTCTGGTTCTACCTTAAGGGAGATAAGAAATAATGGCAAAGCCAAGCAAAGGGGTAGGACGGAGTCAAAGATGGCTTTGATCCCTTTCAAATGTTTCTTCTGCTTTCATCCCATTGTCCCAAGAGAAAACCCCACAAGACCCTTCTGGATCTGTTCAAACCCTGGCTGATGTCTGCTCAGTAACACAACTGAATTGTCCTAATGAAAAATAAGAAAGCAAAACATTTTCTATGAGGGGATCATCTATTTCATTTTTAAATATTATAATATTATACTTGAATATAGTTTTTAAAGAAAAGTCTTTTTTAAGGCCTCATGCCCTATGAGGTATCTTATTGTCAAAAGTCCTGCCAGACATAAGGTCAAAAAACTGTAAGGAGAGCTACAAATACTGTAAATCAGAATTTAAAATCACATCTCGACAAATGTGATAAACTCAAGCTTTGTATTCAGAGAGATGGAAGCTAGACAGGAGAAAATAATTTCTTTCTAATTGGTGAAGGTCCATCCTAAGGGTATTCTGGGGTCAGACACATAGGAATGCTTCCCTTTGATGCCCAGGAAAGACAGTTAGGTCTGCAGAGCATAAAGTTATTTTCCCCCTTAAACAAAGAATTAGGGATTTGGGGCTCCCAGCTAAGTGCTGGCTGATAGCATGAAACTTCCCAAGCTGAGGAAATGCTACTGAGACTGATGCTCTGGCACATTCCAGAGAAGCCAAGCAAGAGTCAACATCATCTACTCCAGTCTGGGAGTAGGAACCAGGGATAGCTAAGCAGAAGTTAGTTGGGTCTTTCTGTGCTTTATATTTCTTTAAATTGTGCCCTTAACCTAGCTGTCTATCTAGCACACATATATTGTGTTAAGAATTAACTCTATAGTATTTTGGGTTTTAATAGAGCTTCAGAAAAGGAAGCTAAATTCTCTTTCAGCTTCCCACAGCACAGGAAGCCTAGCTTTTGACTCTGTGACCATGGCCTAGGCATCTATATTAGTTTCCAAATTATCACACACTTGGTGGCTTGAAAGAACAGAAATGTATTCACTCACAGTTCTGAAGGCCAGAAGGCCAAATTCAAGGTGTCACCGGGGCCACACTCCCTCTGAAGCCTCTCAGGGAGAATCCTCCCTTGCCTCTTCTAGTCCCTGGTGGTTTCTGGCATTCCTTGGTTTTACATGGCCTTCTTCTCTCTGTGTCCTTCTGGGTCCCCTCCTCTTCTTATAAGGATATAAGATCATTGAATTTAAGGACCATCTTAAATCCAAGAATGATTGCACCTTGAGATCCTTATCTAATTACACATTTGCAAAGACCCTATTTACAAGTAAAATACAATTCTGAGGTTCCAGGTAGACATGGGTTTTGGGGAGACACTCATCAACCCACTACAGCGTCCTTCACCCCATGGTAACTCCCTGAACTGGACGTACCCTGCACAACTCCTACCTAACCAATTCTTTCCAGGGTATGGGGATCAAGAAAACAATTAGCTAACCAGACCAATGACTTAGACAAAGCAAAGGGGAAATAGACAACTGCATACATTTTCCTGTTGATCTCCCATAGCTGCTTCCCCCATGCCTTTGGATTAAGGATGATGGACAGGAAAACTACCTTCTGCCAATTAATTCCAGAGTATAATTTGTAGCCTGGGCCCATCTTGGAAGAGCTCGGGCTGCTAACAAACCATGACACTGCTTTAATTTCTCCTTTGCCCCCACACTTTATTAAAACCTAGAGTGGGTTCCATCAAATATCCCTTCAAGGAAAAATAAGAGAGAGAGAGAGAGAGAAATGGAGCAACATTTGTCTCAATGCAATATGAAAGATTAGAGTCTGCTGGATAAAGAGGGAGAAGGGAGGAGGGTAGGAATTCTTGTGAAACACACACACACACTGGGACACACACACAATTTCTCTTTTGCAATGACCTCCTTATGCCCCATCCATCAGCCTGGGGTTGGCTTATTCTAACTAGCAGATTCCTTTATTCTGTATAACAGGCCCATCAGACACAATCTGCATGCCAATTACTGCCACAGACCCCTTGATACCAAAAAATGGAAATTAGCTGTCAAGGAAAGGCTTCAGCCAGCCAGATCTCTTTCCCACTCTCTATTTGCAGCTCATATACACCCTTGCTCTGCTCAGTGCCTGCCTCTCACCAGGGAGTCCCTGGTGGAAAAAGTCATCTAAAAAATACAAACATATTTTATTGTTATTAGTATTAGTTGCTGACTTTCTCGGCACAATGTGAAATTCACCAGTGGGCAAAAGCTGCTTAGGGCAGAAATGGGTGAGAGAGGTTGATTTCTGATAATTGCATTTCTGTGGGAGCAGATCAAGGCGTCCCATGAAAGGACATTCAAAGAACTGTGAGGATAAGGGCAAAAGAAAACAGACAAGGAATGGGATTCTGTAACCGAGATAACAATCGGAACTTTCACACTCAGGAATGGGCCTAGGCAGAGTTGAGGGGGCAGAGGTGAGACAAACACAAGGAACAAGTCTGTGTAACTGCTTTGCATCCTTATCAGCGCTCACAAAACCAGGCTGCGGACAACCCGAGGGGCTTTCTTTGGACACAGAAACACTCCAGTGTGTTTTCTGCCCACTCCATGCCTGCTAGTCCCAAGGTTTCTCTTCTGCTGCTCCCCGAATCTCCAGAAGGGCAAATTTTATTGCATAGCTTCTCTTCTCATTTTTCCAAAAGGAATCTCACCAGGAGGGAGTTTATTTTCCACTGTCAACTATCCAGGGCCCATGTTGGATCTCCTTTGGTAGGACAAAGGAGTCCGCATGAATCACTATGACTTCCAGAGTGGTCCCTGGAAGACTCAGGGCAGTACTCATTCTGAATTTATTTAGTGAGGGATATCCCTACATTTTGTTTTATAATTGTGCACAAATACAATTTATTCGTATGGATCCATCCAACAACAATTTTCTTTTCTTTGTAAGTATCTTCATTTTCACACAATTCATGACGTGCTCAAAATCTGGATTCCTTCGTTGGCAAGTGGAAAATATTTTTACTTGCAAATAAAATCTCTCTTCTGCCCATGCGTTCTAGAGGCTAAAATCGTCAGCCAGGCAAATCTGAAAGTTTTTTAAAGGCACAATTTTCAGAGCATGATGTCTAAACAGTTTAATTCAACCAACAATATAATGAATGCCTACTATGTGCCTGGCATAGGAAGATTCGTGGAAAGAATGAATGAGTGAACGCTAGGCACTGAGATAGGTGCTAGGAATAGGCTGGCAAATAAGACACATACCTTGACCTTGAGCGGCCCAAAGTCAGATCTAGTAGAAATCCCCCATCACTCATTTCTTGTTTCTGCATGTATTATGCAGTTAGTGTTAATAAAAGAGTCTTCTTGGCTGCCACTAGAGGATAGCTTATATGTTCCCTCACCCTAGTGCTCTTCTCCAAACTCCCGGTTTTGAGTTAATGAATTTCCAAAAAATGGTATATACCTTCTCATCACCCAGAACTACTCTTGACATTGAAACCAAAGGCCACTTCGTTGAGGATCTGGCAATATTTGCTGCTCCTGACCACTCCCTCCCTGTGCTTCGGGGCTGATTCGGCATGCACTCCTCCTTCTCCCACTTCTCTGGCTTCTCCTTCTCAGCCTCCTCTGCAGATTCTTCTTCCTTTCCTTCAGTGTCGGTGTTCCTCAGAGTCTGTCCCAGGTTCTCCTCCTTTTCTGGACAACAGAGAAGGCAAGGAGAGTCAAAGCTGACTCGCCAGTTTCTGATTTGTGCAACTGAGCAAATAAAAATCATTCTGGTCAGGCATCTTTTGGTTGCAAGGAATAGAAATTCACTCAAGCTAGCTTAAGTAAAGAGGGGGTTTTGTTAAAAAAAAAAAAAAAAAAAAAAGCTCACACAGAAATGCAAGAAAAGCCAAACCCCTAGGCCTACATAAAGGCAGAATGGAAGATTTTTCCAAGAAGCAGACAAGCACTCACCTCCTGCTCTCCCCTGAGAGGCTACTCCACTCCTCTGGTTACCTCAGCTTCCTTCCCGTCCTCCCAATAAGCCACCTCTGAGTTTCCCCTCTTCTCACTTCATCTGGTCCTTTATTGTCATCTGCCTTAGTTTCTTAGGGCTGCCAGAGCAAAGTGCCACAAACTGGGTAGCTTAGACCAACAGAAATTTTTTGTTTCACAGTTCTGGAGGCTGGCAGTCTGAACTCCAGGCTCGGCAGGCCATGCTTCCTCTAAATCTTGTAGGGGAGTGTGGCAGTTTGAGATTGTTTATGAATTCCAAAAAGAGAGATTATGTTTGTAAACTAATCTATTCCTCTGGGTGTGATACTCTTTGAATGCATTAGAGGCAGCTGACATATCTTGATTACCTGTTACAATTAGGGCTTTGATTCTACCACGTCAGAAGGGCATGACTCAGATTGAGTCCTCACCCCCTTGGTGGGCTGATATAGAGGAACGCTCACTCAAGAAGACACACGGAAGAGGAGATACCTCTGTCCTGTTTGATCCTGGGGCCCCAGCAAGAGATGAGCTATTCATCTGATAGTTTGCAAAAGAGCAGCTGAGAAAGCCTGGAAAGAAATGAGCCCTATGCCAGAAACTGATATAGGAAGCCCTGAGAGACAAGCCCTATGTTACCCTACAGCTGAGAATGGAAGAAGCTAGTCCCACAGAGACTTAAGAGAAAAGAAAGAAGGAGAGACCAGGAAGAGATCACCCACCATCTTGCTTCAACACGTGGCAACTGCCTTTGGCGAGAAAGAATCCTTGAGTTGGACTCTTTAGGGCCTTGTGACTGTAAGCTCTTACCCCAAATAAATACCCTTTATAAAAGCCAAGAGATTTCTGGTACTTTGCATCAGCACTCCTTTGGCTGACTAACACAGAGAGAATCATTGCTTGCCCCTTCCTAGCTTGTGGTGATTTGCTAGCAATCCCTGCATTTCTTGGCTCATGGATGCATCACTCTGCCCTTTCTGTCTTCACGTGGCCTTCTCCCCAGTGTCTGTTTAGCTATGCCCAATCCTCCCACCCTAACCCAGTTTGACCTCATCTTAACTAATCACATCTTCAAAGATCCTATTTCCAAATAGGGTCATGATCATGGGGCCAGGGTTAAGGCTTGAACATATCTTTTGGGGGACACAGGTCAAAGCCACGACACCACCTCAGCCACAGCTCCACCACAGCTCTTCAGCTCCCATGCCAACCCTGAACTGAAACTCTTCTTGGTATCTCTTAGGACAGATTCCCCAGAGTGGTTATGTGATTAGCCCACCTCATCTTTGCAGAGCCAAAGCCAGCTTATCAGTGAGCTCCCCTTATGAGATACACATCCTTAGACCGATAGGATATGGCTAGTGGTGGGCCAGGTGTCCCACTGTCTACTCAACAGGGGCTGTGAAGGAAGATTCTCTAAGAAGAGACTATGCATGAGGCAGGTATCCCGAAACGTGCCAAATATAGTGGTATCATTAAACAGACATAGACTCACTGTACAAATATTCATTGTTAAAATGCTAAATGCAAGACAAAAGAAGAGTATTGAGGCTTGAAGCACTACCATTAAGGAGGGAAAAGAATAAAACGGACCAGCAGAAGAACCAGAAATTTCTATCTTTTGAGATGTGACAACATAAGAAGACAGTTATGAGAAATGTACTAGTTTTCCATAGTTGCTATAACAAATTACCACAAATTTTGTGGCTTAAAACAACACAAATTAATTTTATTACAATTCTCGAGGTCAAAAGTCTGAAAATCGGCTTTATGGGGCTAAAATCAAGATGTCAGCAGAGCTGCGTTCCTTCTGGAGGCTCCAGGGAAGACTCTATGCCTTGCTTTTCCCAGCTTCTAAGCTACCAGCATTCCTTCACAAGCTGCCTCACGTTTTTCTGACCCCTGCTTCTGTCATCACTTCTCCTGCTCTCAACTCTGACTTTCCTGCATCTCTTTTTCCCTTTGAAGAATCACCGTGATTACACTGAGCCCAGCAGAAAAATCCAGGACAATCACTCCATCTCAACATCTTTAACTTAATCACACTTGCAAAGTCCATTTTGCCATGTCAGGTAACACATCCAGAGATGAGCACATGAAAGTCGTTGGGGGCCATTATTCTACCTGTCACAAGAAGGATATGTTGGGGAAACAGATGTGGCTCAAAAAATTAGGCTCCTGTTTACCATATGAGAGGTCCAGGGTTCAATTTCTGGGGCCTCCTGGAGAAAGGCAAGCTGGCCTGAGCAGAGAGCTGGCCCGCGCAGGAGTTCTGGCCCACGCAGGAGTGCTGGCCTGCATGAAGAGCTGGCCCACGCAAGAGAGCTGGCCTATGCAGAGAGCTGGCATAACAAGATGATGCAACAAAAAGAGACACAGGGGAGAGACAATAAGAGACACAGCAGACCAGGGAGTTGAGGTGGCGCAAGAGATTGAGCACCTCTCTCCCACTCTGGAAGGTTCCAGGATCATTTCCCAGTGCCACCTAAAGAGAAGACAAGCGAATGGACACAGAGAGCAGACAAAGAAACAGGAGGGGAGAGAAATAAAAATAAATAAATCTTTAAAAAAAAAAAAGTATATGATGGTCACACTCATTTCAGTAAAGCCACTGGGTCTAGACATTGCAGCCTCATCTGTGTCCTCCAAAAACTCATTTTCATAAAGTGGAAGGAAGTGGAAATTAATGTCAAGAAAGTAGGTAATGTGCAATTGGTAAAGTAATGGAGGTCGGAATGCTGACCACTCCTTGGAGAAGTTTGGCAATGGAAGATGAAGAGAAAACTGTAGTCTGAGGGATGATCAGGCCCCTGGAGGAAAAGGGTCAGAGTTATTGAAGTATGAAAGTTGCAGCTGAAGAACTTCCTGAACCAAGAATAGGCAGAAATGAACCAACCCTTGAGGTGTTTGGGCATGAAGGCACCTCTGGAAATGCCCTGGAGAAGACCTAAGAGAAGAACTTCCCAGGCCTCTTAGGGTGTCCAGCTGAGGTTAGTTGTTGGCTCAGCCTGCATGACTCTCCTGAACAGGCCCAGGAGGCCTGGGTAGGGAGAAGGAAGGCAAACAGGAGATGTTTGGGCTGGAGATGTGGTAGGATAGTTTAACAGGGCTCTGGGAAGTGAGCAGCCCTGGGTTGCCACAGAGAGCAACAGTAGGCAGGCTGAGCAGGCAGAGAAGCCGGGGAAGGCTGGGGACCTGAGAGAACTGGGGCGGGTAGCAGCACCTGGCATGGGACAGGTAAGGAGCTCCAGCAACACTCGTTGAGTGATTGCATGTCTGGAAGAACGAATGGCCAACCCATGGTCAGGACGCCCATCCACCAAGTGCGATGGAGTGTGGGGCTGAAGAGGAGGAGGATGTGATGATGAGGGAGCCTGGAGATGAACAGCAGGACATCACTAACCATGCCACACCTCCATGGCTCATGGGTGAAAGCTACAGGCTTTCTTAGATATGATCTGCTTGCTCACCACCAGGAAGGAAAAGATTCAAGGTTATCCCATCAGTACCGCCAACCTCATTTTTTGTCACTATTTAGCCTTATGGTTCTTTTTTGGGGGGAGAGAGGGGCGTGGAGGGAAGTGGGACCTGGGAGCCTGTTCTATAAAAGCCATCCTGAATGCCCAAACTCAAACAAACCTTAAACGCTCCATCTCTACTTGCCATGCAAATGTTTATTCAGGCTTGTCAGATGGACACTGGCAGAAAGCACACTTCTCCCCTGGAGAAAAGAAAGATGTCACTGAAATTATCTCGGGTTCCATAGGTGACATTAGTACAGCCTGACGGAGGAGCATCAAGTGCCAATTTACATGTTAGCTTCTGTTGTGCTAAATGGAAATCCAGCCCTTGTTGTGTCAATTATGTGGGTGGGAAAACTCCCCCTGCTGCAGGGCCAGGCGCAGGGCTGCGTGGGAGCCCAGGGGCCACTTATCTGCTTGTGTAGGTGAATTCTTTGCTGCTTGGCTCTAGAGGAAAATGCATCTTACATAAGGTGCTGCTCCATAGATAAGTCTGTTGTTAATATGCCTCAGACTGCCTTTGCCACAGCTATTATCACGGATACATGCGACGTACATCTTTTTTATCGGTGTGCATTGTACTTGAGGTAAAAAATAAAATAAAATTTTTTAGAAAAGGAAAAGAGACCACAGGATGTCATTT
>JAQZBX010073056.1:0-14975 GCA_029593785.1 Cabassous unicinctus | reverse complement strand
CCTCATTGTTTTGCACTCGCTTTCTGCTCTGTGTGTGTTCTTATGTGTCTGCTTGTCTTCTCTTTAGGCGGCACCAGGAACTAATACTGGGACCTTACAGAGTAGAGAGAGGCTGCTCAAACTTTTGCATCACCTCAGCTCCCTGGTCTGCCGTGTCTCCTATTGTCTCTCTTCTGTGTTTCTTTTTGTTGTGTCATCTTGCTGCACCTGCTCTCCACTCGGGCCAGCACTCCATGTGGGCCAGCACTCCTGCACAGGCCAGCTTGCCACACAGGCCAGCTTACTTTTCACCAGGAGGCCCCGGGAATCAAACCCTGGACCTCCTTTATGGTAGATGGGAGCCCAATCACTTGAGCCACATCTGCTTCCCATTACCTGGTCTTGAAGAGACTTGACTGGTTGGCATGGTGGCAGGGTGACTGCAACCCAGTGTGGTCTGTGAGCAACTCTTTCTCCTAAAATGCAGTTTTGATCATTGTCTTAGTCAGCCAAAGGGGTGCTGATACAAAATACCAGAAATCTGTTGGCTTTTATAAAGGGTATTTATTTGGGGTAGAAGCTTGCAGTTACCACACCATAAAGCATAAGTTACTTCCCTCACCAAAGTCTGTTGCCATGTGTTGGAGTAAGATGGCTGCTGACATCTGCCAAGAGTTCAGGCTTCCTGGGTTTTTCTCTTCCTGGGGCTTGTTTCTCTCTGGGCTCAGTTGCCCTACTCTCTCCACAAGGCCAGCTGTAGACTGTCAGGCGACTGGCTCTGTCTCTCTCCCCAGGGCTTGATTCTCTCCGGGCTCAACTGCTCTGCTCCTCTGTGTACTTATTTCCCGGAGCTCCAGCATTAAAACTTCAGCATCAAAACTCCAACCTCCCTTCTCTGCGGTGCAGTTTCTCTGTGAGTCAGTGTCCTACTGATGTGGCCCAATCAAAGCCTTAATCATTATTTAATCAAGTAAAAGTAAAGCCTCTGAATCCTATACATTCTAATATGCCCAGAGGAAAAGACCAGTTTACAAACATAATCCAATTTCTTTTTGGAATATCAACTGCTACAATCATATTATACCTTTACCTAAAAACCTTCAGTGGCCCCCTGTGGTCTGCCAAACTAACTATAGATGCTTCATGTTGGTATTCCAGAACTTCTACATTAGCAATAAAAATAAAAATAATATTAATAGCAACTGGCATACATTGAGAAAGTTGATATTTTTCTAAGCATTCTACATATATCAACTTATTCAGTCTTCATAACAACTCTGTGGTAGATACCATTATTATTCCCATTTTACAAATGAAGATTAAAGAAATTGAGTAACCAACCCAGGTTAGGTAGCCAGAGGTAGCATTCAGTCCTAGACAGTCTGTCTGCCTCTGGGGTCTATGGAATTCACCACTACACTTCACTGCCCATCTTAACTTCTTAGTTTTACCCTTCTCCCCTACTTATGCCTTATGTAGCAAAAAAAAGGGAATAACTGGCTGATCTCTGCACTTTTCACTTAATTTTGTGTTTCTTTTGCATAAGAAGTCTTTCTTACCCACAGTCCTGCCTATGGGCTTCTATGAAATGGAGCTAAATTGTCAACAATGAGTGAATATTAGCCAGGCCTATGTTGGGGAAGGTGTGTTCAAAGTAAAGGGACCAGCAATGTGTACAAATGTGCAGGTGAGCAGGATTCAGTCTTTTATAAGGGAGTGAAAGGCTTTGTATACCATGCTCAAGAATGTGGATTTTATACTAAAAGTAATAGGGTATCATTGAATAATTTTAGCAGGGAAGTGGCTTCCGGCTGGCCTTTCAGAAGGATCATCTTGGCTACCTTATGGAAAATTGTTTGGAAGTCTGTTCAAGATACAAGAAGGGGACAAGAAGATAAGTTAGAAAGCTAATGGAATAAACCAGGGGCGAGGAGATGATGATAAAAGAGTGATAATGGAAAGAATGAATTTTATACTATGAGCTAAACATCGAGCTGGATATACTTTTTTTTAAATTTTTTTTTAAAGATTTGTTTATTTATTTACTTTTATCCATTTTAACACCCCACCCCCACCCCCAGTTTGCTGTTTTGTGTCCATTTGTTGGACAATTCTCTGTCTGCTTCCTGCCCTCTCTTCTCATCCTTCTCCTCCAGTCTTCACCGGGGTTCTATCCTGGGGACCTCCGATGTGGGAGAGAGGCGTCCTGCCACCTGCGCCACCTCAGTTCCTGGTTTTTCGGTGCGTGTCGTCTTGGCTCTCCCCTGTGTCTCCTGTCATCTACGTCATCATCCTGCTGTGTGGCTCGGTGGGGCCTGGCACGCTCGCGCGCGGGGCTTGGCGGCACACCCGGGCACAGAGCCTGGCAGCATGCGTGCCTTCTACCTTATATATATGTATATATATATATATATATTTTTTTTTTTTACTGGGAGGTCCCGGGGATTGAACCTAGGTCCCTCCATATGGGAGATGGACGCCCAACCATTTGAGTCACATCCGCCCCCCTGGATATACTTTATAAACCTGATCTCTTTTAATTATTCCCTGCTTTCGATCAAACACCAAATCTTATTGATTCTACCTCTGAGATGTCTCTCAGATATTACCCTCCTTAACATTCTTGCTGCTGTTGTCTTATTCAGGCCATCTAGATGATTCCAGAAACCTCCTAACTTTTTTCCCAAATTCCATTCCTGGCCTTACCATACAGTTTTGTATTATCATTGGAATTATATTTCTATGTAGCATATCTGATCATGTTATTCTTCTGTGTGAAAAAACTTGTTAGTTGATTATATGTCTGTTTCCCTTAATAGACTGTGAACTAAGGGCAGAGATTGGCCCTGCTTATCTTTGTGTTTTCACAAGTAGATTTCTAGTGTTTGGGTAGATGGATCAATCTTCCTCAGCACAACCCTGATAATTAGGTGGCAACAAACTATCTCTGGTAATTGGATAGCAGCATGTTTATCCACCTTGGTAAATGTCCTAGCTCCAGGTCTGTTGGTTTTTTAAAAAAAGAATAATAATTCTTATTGTAGGTATTTTCCTCAGAACCCCTCTGAATGCCTTTGAACACTATTCAGAGAGAAGCTTGTTTGGTTGCAAATATCAGTACATTGGTAATTCTAAGTTAAAAAAAAAAAAAAAAGGTACCATTTTGTCTTATTCTTCTCACTGGCTATAATTAGGTGAAGCTACTGTAATTGAGTAAGTTACAGTAGACTGAGCAAGGATTGGGAAGAGTCCTGGGTATAGTGAGTATGACCTCAGGGAGAGATTACCTCAGGGAGTATTGCCTAGTGCTGTCCCAGAATCTTCTCTGTGTGGACATGTTTATGTGTCTGTGCCTGAGTTAGTATCCACCAGAACCTATAGGGTACATGTGGGAAGGGCTTTTACTCTTCAGCCTAGACAACTCCCACTTACCCTTTAGGAACCAATGCAGATGTTTCTTCCTTGAAAGCTTTCAAACTCCCCAGGCATAATTGGTCTCTACTTTCATACAGCCAGTATTTACCTCTGCTGTAACATTATTGGTATTATTTATTTACCCATGTGTCTCTCACTAGACTTATTTAAGGGAAGAACTGTTTTGTTTTGTTTTGTTTTTCATCTTTATATATCCACATTTACTTGTGCTAGGCACTGTTATAAATATTTGGGGATATAGTGTTGACATAGACAAGTCCCATTTCTCATGTGGGAGTGGCAGTAAAGGGATTAAGTGACTCAGTAAACATTTATAGAAATAACCAGAATTGATATTCCTGAGTGGAAAACTTTTGTCCATTTATCTGTTCCTTTGGCCATTTTTTAAAAGGATGTTTCATATGATATTTCTTGTATTTTACTAATAAAGGTTAATTTAGTATTGTTCAGTTACAAACACAGATTTATTTATTGGGTACCTTCTAGGAAAAGGGTTCATATCTTAAGTGAAATCAAGTATCAAACACTAATGAAATGGAAGAAACTCTTATAATATTTCATTATATTTTTATTAGACCATGAGGAGGTGTAGGTGAAGTTGGGGAAGTCATTAAGAGGTAACGAAGTACCTACAACACATTTGATGGACTGATGTAGTTTCTGAACTTGAAAGTTTAAAACAACAATTAAAAATGTTAAAACATATCTACTAAGTTATTTAAATGTATTGTCAATGCCTTAGGTTGTCTTGTAGGGCGGCAGGCAGGAGTGGCCTGGAAGAAAATGAAAGCAAAACTGCTGTTATCCCCATGGGGAAAGCCGAATATGCTAGTACAGTTACTTTTGCCTCTGCTTTCCACAGAGGAATTTGTTCAGAGGGCACACCAGCTGAGTCTGCACTGGGAGTTGCTTATGGGGAAGTGAACGTTCCAGCTAATGGCACATAGAGTGTGTAGCAACTCAGAAATCTTCCTTTTTGGCAGATCTCAAACTTCCTATTCCCACACATGCAAAGGCCTTGAGGCATTGAGAAGTTGTGGTTTCTAAGGGCCCAGAAGCTTATCAGCCCCACCAATGTAGTCACCAAAGGCAGACAAGAGAAATGGCTTATAAAAATAGACTCCATTTGGCTTCCTTCACTGGTCGTCATTTGTGCTTTCCCCATGTTGCCTGCAAAAGCCAAAGCCTACCAGTCAGTGTGATTCTTCACTTAGAATCACCCCTTTCCTCTGCTCCTCACCGTCTGGCTTGATCTATGGATTTCTCTGGCCTTCGGGGACATTGCTGCACTAAGTAATAAACATGTGCTTTTCTGAACAGAACCTAGAGTCCTGGCCTGGCTTGGCCTATAGAGTGCTTTCTGTCACAGTCTCTTCTGCCTGGCACTCATTTGGGAAACCCGAGTGACTCCCAAAGACAAGCTTTCCAAGTCTCACTGTCAGCAAACCAAAGATACAAACCACCCCTCTTCAGAACTTTGACTCTCATAGAGTCAAATTTGCATGCATGATTAGATGTCAGCTTCAGTGCCCCCAAGTTGCTTGGCAGTCACAAATGGGTACCTTAAATGAGAACCTTGGGCAGATTCAACTAGAGTAGGAAAAAAAAGAGGTGCTATACAAATGCCACCATTTTACCTTATTTTGAGATTTTCCAATGATGGATTATCAAGCAGGATGAAGCAGATCTACAGGTTACTCTTGAGAAGTTAGAAGGTGTATTTTTAGCTGTTCCCTCTGCCTTGCCATCCTGGTCCGCCTACTCCAAGGGCTTGAAATGTTGCACGGTGCTGCCCCCACCTGGTTCTTTGTAGTGCTTATATTACATCAGAAACTCTCAGATAATGTAGCACTTAATTTTTTTTCTAAGCATTTTCATATATTTTTATTAGATTCTCATAGTAACATTGTGAGTTATGTGGATTAAAGATTATCTATAGCTACTTTATTGATGAGAAAACTGAAGGATAGATTTGTTGGTTGGTTTGTTCAAAGTTACATGGCTATTAAGAGGCAGAATTGGACTATATAATTCAGACCTCTTGCCTGCTATCCAATTAGGTTCTCTGGTCCTTTGTAAATTCAGTTCACCCAAAAAATAAGTATTAAGGGATTAATACTTAGAGATATTTGCCCCTTTTTCTCCCTTGGCAGGCAAAGGGAGATAATCCATCATGTTAAGGTTTGAGTAAATTCATTAATCCATTTGGCAAAATTTTGAGCTTTTACTCTGTTTGAAGGTCTATGGCTCAGATGCTGTGGCCCTAACTCTCCAATGTAATATAGCACTAAAGACCATGGACTCTGGACCAGACTACCTGGGTTTGAATCCTAGCTCCTCCACTTATTTACTAATTGGATAACCTTGAACAGGTTGCTTAACCTCTAAATGCCTCAGTTTCTTCATATGTAAAATTAGAATAATAGTATATTTACCTCAAGGGTTATTGTACAGATAAAATGAGATAATACATGTAAAAGTGCTTAAGTAGTGCCTGGCTACAAAATAAGCATTATATAAATGTTAGCTGCTATGGTTATTCTCATCTATATATTAATATGCTTATTCTCTCTTTTAAAAAAATAAAACAGCCCTTCATGGATATTAAGAATGAAGAACAGCCAAATTTCTTCAAAGAATACTTCTTCACATAGTTTCTCCATAGCTCTACTTACTCCCATTCTCTCCTCATTCACTTCTGTCTTACTCTTGTCTTACCACTTAACTGAAATTGCTTTTGCCAAGGTTGCCAGTGACTTCCTAATTGTAAATCCAGTGGACACTTTTCAAGCTCATCTTACTTGACCCATAGCATTTGATACTGTTGGTTATTGCCTTTTTAGAATGTTCTTCTTTATCTTCTATTATGACATTCTTGCTTGATTCTTCTTCCTCTGCCTGCCTCTTTAAATATTACTGTTCCTTGGAATTCTATTAATTTTCCACCTTACGTGATATCCTTTGGGCAATTTCATACATTCCTTGCCATCAGTAACTATTTCAGCTCAGTGTTGTTGCCTCCTAAATTTTAGTTTTCAGTCTAGATGCTGTCCCTGAACTTTAAAACTGACTATTTATAGGGCATGTCCACGCAGGTTGTCTCTCAGGCACTTTATACTTAACATGTCCCAGCCGAACTCATTATCTTTTTGTTGTTGTTGAGATTTTTAATCCCACATTTAATCACAAGCAAAATAGAAACATTATCTTTGAACACTGCCTCTTAAAAACTGTTCCTCTCCCTATATTCTAGATATCTAATAATGACATCCAAGGACCTGGGATCTTCCTAGAGCTTTTCATTGCCCTCATCCCCCTTCTCCCCAATATGAGCTGTCATCAAGTTTTATTGTTTACCATCTAAATACATCTTTGATCTTTCACTGTTCCAATGCCTTCATTACTGTCTTGGCTCAGGAGCCCTTCTCTCACGAGATTATTGCAATAATCTTCTAATCTGTTTCCCCCCTATCCATATTCTCCTCTCTCATCTATCTACCATATCATTGCTAAAATAATCTTTTCTTTAAGAAAGCAACTATGACCATTTGCTCCCCTGCTTAAAATGCTTCTTTTATTACCAATGGACAGGATTTAGTCCATACAGCTTAGCAGAGCTTATCAGCCTCACATTCTGCTCCTCTTATATATGCACTCTGGTCATATTGAGCAAATTAGTTTCCTGAATGTACCATATACTTTTAACCTGAAACATTGCAAATGCTGTACCCTCTGTGTGGAGTGTCCTTCTTTCTTGCTACCCCAGGTCATCCTTCCAGACTCAGTATTTCCTCTGTGCAGCTTTCTCGGACCTTCCCAGACTGAGTTAGTATCTTTATCCTCTGCACTGCATGGTGCTGTCCTACCTATACATACCTACTTTTTATCATTTGCCACATGATATTATTTGTCTATAACTCTTAATACATTGTGATTAATACATTGTAATTTCCTTAAAGAGGGGCCTCATTGTGCCTAGATTCAGAAAAAGCCCTTGGTGACTTAATATATATACAGTCCCTATCTTCTAGGTGTTTAGTCTCTTGTAGTTTCACAACTAGAGTAAACATTTCTGAAAAATGGTAGCTGGGTTTTCCTTATGTTTTGCAGTATATCAACTCTGGGAATCTGGAACAGTTGCTAGACAGTAACCTGCATTTGCCCTGGACTGTGAGGGTGAAACTGGCCTATGACATAGCAGTGGGCCTCAGCTACCTTCACTTCAAAGGCATTTTCCATCGGGACCTCACGTCTAAGGTATGAAGGCTTTACTTTCACAGCACTTTGAGAGACACTGTCTTTCTCCCTTACCAAGAAAGTTGTGTTAAGAGACCACCCATTCATGAGTTTAGAAATGATGGCAATCTTAAAGATTTTACATCTAATCACAGAGGACACAACTCATTACTCAGTTTAGCTAGTCCTTAAAAAGCCTATGTCAGCTCAGAGCAGATCCCTTTATGTCTGAAGCCAGGTACCATGTACATCTTGAGAGCCTTCACGTTTGACTTCAGCCTCCTGAATGTGTGTTGCAGGAGCAGTATCATGAGGAGGAGTAAGGGATTCTTGCCTTGTAGGCATGACAGCAGTTAAGGTGGTGTGGGGGCCTGTCTCTTAGTACTGTCTCCCATGGCCTCTAGGAAGTAGCTCATAGCTTAGAGGAGCAGTTCAGTGATTTTTAGTCACTTGACTGCAGGTTTTGAGGGCCATAATGTACTGACCCATTTTCTTTCTGTGTGATTGAGTTTCTGCCATCCTGCCAATTCTTCTTTGGCATCAGCTGATCTCTTGCTGTTCAAATTGCTGTGTGATCAGGTTAGAAAAGAGTTGCTTTTAGAGGAAGTTGGCCAGGCTACAAGGTAGGCACTGCAGGGCCAAGCGGCTCAGGACACAATTGTGACAAGGATTATATAAATAGTACTGTTTGATCATTGATGGGGGAAACAATAAGGACATCAAACATATCTAACATGACTTTTTTCCAAGAGCTGAATTTCAAGTCTTCTAGGGGAGGGATATTAGAGTATTATACCTATGCAAGAATAGCTGTCATTTCATTTCCCACCCTCAACACATACATACATAGAATTGTTTTTTATAATGAGAACCATCAACCATTTATACCGGGCTATTAGAAGACATAGTGTTGGGGACATAGAAACAACTGGAACCCAGTCTATAACCTTCATGGGCGCTGAGTCTAGTTGGAGAGACAGATATGTGAGCAGGTCATTACACAAGAGCTGTGGTAAATGTGTGGGATCAAGGGCAAGGGATGGGACACATGATAGCAAACCAGATAATCATCCAAAAAACTTAGATTATAGCAGTTCCTAGGGCATTTAGGAAGGCATTTTAGCCTCTGATCTCTGTGTGCTATGAAAAGAACCTCTTAATCTTGAGGTTTAGAATCATATTAGTCCTTTCCTCCCTGATCCCAATTGGGTTTGGAATAAGTTCGTTGGGTGTGTAGGGGGAAAGGAGGTTACATATTGAAAGGCATGTTTTTTTCTTTTTGGTTGCAGAAACAGCTTTAGATTAGAGCAAGCACTAATAGATGGATTTGGCATTTCTCCACTTAAGTGGTTTTATTCAGTGCCAGTACTGACTGTGCAGCTGTTCCAGGACACCTCAGGAACAGCTCTCAGGTGCCTATCCTGGCACAGTTCTGAAGGATTTGTGTAGGCTTTCAGGAAATGCACCCATGGCCACCCACCCCTTTGATTCCTTTTCATCAGGAGCTCAGTCCCAAATACGGAGTTGAATGTATGATTTAGTCTGTGCATTTTGACACATGCTTTTAAAAGAAGCTCAGTTGCTTCAGTCATTTGATCAACCTTCATTTAACAGACTTTAGCCAAGTCTTTTCTATATGCCTATAGATTAGGGATACAGAGATGAATGGAATCATTCCCTGCCCTTGAAGAGCCAAACATGTAAGTTGCTCTGCTGCAGTGTGATGTATTATAATAAGGATGAGAACAAAGAGGAATGGGAACCTGGCAGCAGCCAGTGCCTGGACTGCTTTTTGAACCTGAAAAGGGCACCTTTCCCCTCAGGATATTCTGATTGGGCCTCTCTTATGTTTGTCTACTGCTTTCTCTAGACAAGGCTAATTTATTCAAAAGCATTCTTCATCTCGCATGTAATGGGCCTTATATCCCACCCAGCTTGAAAATTGATTCTGGCTCCTTTGGGACCCCACAGTGCTCTGAACTCCACATTTTGTACTCTGTAGCCACATAGTCAGTAATGGGGCCATGATTCAGTTGGGTGAGAAATGTAAGCATTATACTAGATGCCTAGTTGAAAGTAGGGCCTAGGGCCCCAAATAAAGGGGCCTTATTGTATTGCTTGCACAAACATTACTGTTTACTTCATGGGCCTTGGCCCAAGCTGCTTTCCTAAGGCTAAACTGTTCCTGCCATGGCATTGCAGTCTCCAGCAGAAGGCTTTTCCACTTGCTCCATACTCCTGCTTTCCTATACCTTACAATCTAGTCATGGAACGAGACTATAGAAACAGATACTTTCATTGTAATGTGGTAAATGCTAAGATTAGAGAGAGGGGAATGTATAGGATGCTTTGAGAAAGGTTATTTAACCCAACCTGAGAGTGCAGAGAAGGCTACTTGGAAGAGATGATGCCTGAGCTGAATTTTGAAAATTAAAAAATTGAATTATTCTACTTAGTATTGGGGAAAATAATATTCCAGACAAAGACAATGACATAAACAAAGGCATAGATGCATAACATGCAGACTGTGATGTTGGGGTTAGTGGGAGATAAGGTCTGATCATGTCATACTATTTAACTTGGATTTTATCTTATAGCATGGAAATAAGGAACTATTGTTGGCTTAAAAAAAAACAGCTTCATTGAGATCTAATTCACATACCATAAAACTCACCTTTTTAAAGTGTACAATTCAGTGGCGTTAGTATATTCACAGAGTTGTGCAACCATCATTACTGTCTAATTTCAGAACTTTTTCATCACCCATATTTCCATCCCCACCCCCAGCCCCTACCAACCACTAATTTTTTTTTTTTTTTGAGGAACCGAGGGTCGGGGTTCACCACTGAGCCACATCGGCTTCCCTGAGTTGATTTTTTCTTTTGTTTTGCTTGTTCGTTTTTTTCGTGTTTTCAGGAGGCACCGGGAACTGAACCTGGGACCTCCCATATGGAAGGCGGGGGTTCAACCACTTGAGCCACATCTGCTCCCCACACCTTTTTTTTTTTTTTTTTTTGAGGTTCCAGGGCCAGGCATTGAACCCAGGACCTCGTATGTGGGAAGCGGCATTCAACCACTGAGCCCCATCGGCTCCCCTGAGTTGTTTTTTTTTTCATTTGTTTGCTTGTTGTTTATTTTTTTGTTTTTAGATGGCACTGGGGACTGAACCTGGGATCTCCTATATGGGAAGCAGGCACTGAACCGCTTGAGACACATCCACTCCCTAATTTATTTTTGGTTTCTATGGATTTGATTATTCTGGACATTTGATATAAATGGAATCATACAATATGTCTTTGTTGGCTTCTAAACAGGGAGTAACAGTTAGATTTGCATTTTAGGAAGATCATGTTGGCAGGAATGTGGAGGATAGATTACAGAGGCCAAGCCTAGAAACACAGAGACTGGTTTGAAGACTTTCGCAGTATTCAAGGGAGGAATGTTGAGGACCTGAACTAGGGCAATTAGTTGCGGGGATGCAGAGGGACTTCCATCCCCATGTTTGAAAAATATTTAGAAGCTAAAATTGATTGGCATAATAGTAAAAAATCTAGAATGAACCCCAGGTTTCTAGCTTAGCAAACTGGATGGAAAACACACACACACACACACACACACACACACACACACACACACACACAAACCAGCTGACATTGCAAGTTTTTGGGGAAAAAGATGAGGTTAGGTTTGCATGTATGGAGTTCAGTATGAGTACTTCACATGTCCAGAAATCGACTGGATGTACAAATACAAAGTTTGAGGGAAAAGGTGAGGGCTGAGGATATACATTTGGGGGTCATCAGCACAGAGATGATAAGCAAAAAATGTGGGATAGCCTTCAAAGTAGAGGACAAGAAGAGCTGTAGGCCCAAAATAGAAACCTGAGGGCATCATACTTAGGGGATAGAAAGAAGAGCCTGCACTGGAATCTGCAGAGTAGCCAAAGGTACAAAAGGAAATCCAGAAATGCAGTGTCATAGAAACGAGGGAAAAAGAATAAAAAAGGAGAGGGAATAGCCTCTGATAGCTAGTATGTTAGCTGCATGACCACAACTGCCTTCTTCAGCTCTACAGGCTCAGTACTAACATTTCCTGAATCATATGTAAAAAACGCTAAAGGAAGTAATCATCAGTGTCAAAAGCAGAAAGATTAAGACAAGGACTAATTTTGTCTATTGAGCTTAGTGCCATGGAGCTCATTGGGATTGTCAGTGAGAATACTTCCAGCAGAAGCCAGTGAGGAATGAGTGGTAGAAAAGGAAGTAAAGTGTGTGTGTTGCCAGCAACACCCCTTTAGTAGGCTCAGGAGTTTGTTGGAAAACTCCATAGGGCTTAGTCTTGGTCAGGACTCCTCCCCATTTTCCTTTCACCTCAGATGCAGACTCCTTAAGTTTGGCTCTTTTGATGGGAAAAGGTTTTCAGTATCCCATCTTCCTCTTTGGCTCCATTGTCCAGCTACTGGCTATGGAGAAGCCCTGAAAGGGGCAGTGGTCACACTCTAGTTCAGAGGCAGACTGGGCTAGGCAACTTTGCCCAACGTTGTGGGACCCTGAACATCCCTGCTGTAGCCATTTCTCAGCTGATCATAGAAAAGCTACTGTTGTGAAATCACTCTCCTAGATGGGTAGTCTGCAGTGAGTGAACAATAGGCCTCAGTGAATGTGAAGATGGGGCAGAAACAGAATAGTTTGATAAGAGCTGTGCACTGTGGCCATGTCCTGCTCCTTACCTGCTCCTTACCTGACTCCCAAGGTGTCTTTAACAGGGTAGTTTCTGAGGACTATAAAGCAAATAGTAAATAGGACTTTAGACTGGGCCCTGGAGATAGGAGCCTGAGTCGTTGGTGAGATGTGAGCCACTGCTTCACAGGCTAGTACCCCATAGCCTGGGCTTTGGCTGTCTAATAGGCAGGCTGGCCTAGGGCCCATTTTCTCACAAGCAGGGAGCCAGGGGTGCTGAGCCAGCAGAACTTACAGGAGGGCCAAAGCCAGGACAAGCACAAGGACTGTCCTGCTTGGAGGGCAGAGGTAGTGTTTGTCTTCCTGAGATCCAGGGTAGGAGAGGATATGAGGAAATCACAGGCTACTTCGAGCTCAAGGAAGGAGATTAGTGTGATCAAGTCAAGACCAGAGTAAGATACTGATTTGTACCTGATGTCTAGTAGGCAAGAAGCAATTTGGCAGTGCTTTAGCAACTAGATGCCAAGGCTGGTGTGGAGAACGGAGGTCTGGTTTGTGTCAGATAGAGCCTTGCTTGACCCAGAAATGTCCCTATGAGCCAAGGATTCCTGCTCTCTGCTGACTCTGGAGGAAGAGGGGTGGGGCAAGGTACCTCCTGAGCCAGAATAGCATACAGTTATTTTGAATGCAGCTATTTGGAGAGAGCTAGTTGCTGCTTTGTGTTTATTTACAGGTCATTTAGGTTCATCCTTTCTCTGGAGACAGCAGCATTTGTTCAGAAAGCATGTCCTGAGCCTTTCCCATGAACTGGGTACTTAGGGGAAGGAAGGCCCAAACCAGAACCTGCTGCCCTTCATAGCCTCTCTGCTAGATTGTAAAAGGTAGCGTAGAAGAGCTAAAGGAGTAGAAATGAGGAGAGAGGAGAGCGAGGTTGGAGAGGTCAGGGCTAAAAAGGTAGCTTGCCCTAAAAGACATATAATTTTCTTAGGTGAAAAGGAGAAAAGGGAGACATTTCAAGTGGAAGGGAACAGTATCAGCAAATGCAAAGTTTTAAAGTGCCTGTTTAGACTTGACAAGTCAAGTTTGTGACAAGTTTGTATGTGGATGTGTACATTGCTGTAATAGAGGGCATGGGAGAGGCTGGTTGGATGGAGCCAGATCACAGAAGATTTTTGATGCCAGGGAGGAGGTTGGCTGTGATCTCATGGGCAGTGAAAGTTATTGTAGGCTTGGGTACTTTTCCTATTCCTAAGTTACCTGGAAAAGTCAGTCCTAGGCTTTGGATCTCTGCAGTCTGAGGAAAAAGGAGGAAGGCATGCCAGGGGCTTGATAGTCTGTCTTTATTCACTAGATTGTAAGCTCCAAGAGTTTCTATTTTGTTCTCTGAGACTTAGAACCATGCCTAGCACATAGAAACTATGGATAAATTTTTGTGTCTGGAGCAGGAAGTGAACCCTTTAAGGCAGCCACCCAACACCCGACTAACTTATCTCAGATGGCTGTCTCAGAGACCCCAAGTCTGATCACTGGAGTCAGCCTGAGGGTGATTCAACAAGGAGCAGACGACAAGATGTCCTGAGTATAGATTCAGGGAATGAGCAAGGAGTGAGTGAGGAGAGAAGGCCAGGGTGTGTGTGTGTATGTGTGTGATAACTCTATGGCTGGCTGGTCCCTACTTATGAGCCACATTGTCTTTTCTTCTTTGGGAACCCTAGAACTGCCTGATAAAAAAAGATGAGAATGGTTACTCTGCAGTGGTGGCTGATTTTGGCTTGGCTGAGAAGATTCCTGATATCAGGTAAATAGAACTAATGGGTACTGGGGTCACAAAGGAGAGGCCTGAGGCTAAAGGAAATCTCTAGCTTCCTCCCCAGAGACCAGGACTTGGCCACAGCTCAACTTCAGCTCCCTAAATTCAGTCAATCCTAATCTGTGCCCATACTTGGGAGGAGAAGAATTCCCAATGGTTGGAGATCCCAGTGTGCCAGCCAATGGCAAGCCCATTCTCCTTATTTTCTCACTCTACAGCATGGAGAGTGAGAAGCTGGCTGTGGTGGGCTCACCATTCTGGATGGCACCTGAAGTTCTCCGAGATGAGCCCTACAATGAGAAGGTGAGTCTGGGATCTCAGGACCTAGTTCTCTTTAGAATCCACTTTTAGCAGAAAGCATCCAGGATCAAGCTTTATGTTAAGAGTGAGGATCTACATCCTTCCTATTAAGAGCAGGACTGGTACCTGGAAGCTGCCCAAAAAATGAATTGAATGAAATAAGGGCACTAGAGCCAAGACTGGGACATGATGGACATGGGAGGCAGATACCCCACCGCTCACCCCATTGAGAGGGAAACTGAGATCTAATTATCCACCAGGCAGACGTATTCTCTTATGGTATCATCCTCTGTGAGATCATCGCCCGCATCCAGGCTGACCCGGACTATCTTCCCCGCACAGAGGTGAGCTGTGGAAATGGGGATCAGTGCCACAGGGATGGGACTGGTTTTTAGGCTACAGAACTTTTTGTCCTTGGGGTGGAGATGCTGGAATTTAGATCATGGCTGTTTCTCAAGGTCAGCTCCCAGCCTTTCCTTCTCAGCTGGCCTAGATAGGGATTAATGACCTGTGCCCACCCATGCCCCTCATGTTCC
>JAQZBX010073055.1:0-14976 GCA_029593785.1 Cabassous unicinctus | reverse complement strand
CTAATTGCCCTAGCTAGAACTTCTAGTACAATGTTGAATAACAATGGTGACAGTGGGCATACTTGTCTTGTTCCCAATCTTAGAGGGAAAGCTTTCAACTTTCCCCATTGAGTATGATGTTGGCTGTGGGTTTTTCATATATGCCTTTTATCATATTGAGGAATTTTCCTTTTATTCCTATCTTTTGAAGTGTTTTTATCAAAAAAGGAGGCTAGATTTTGTCAAATGCCTTTTCTGCATCTATTGAGATGATCATGTGTTTTTTTTTTCCTTCAATTTGTTAATGTGGTGTATTACATTGATTGACTTTCTTATGTTGAACCAGCCTTGCAAACCAGCAATAAATCCCACTTGGTTATGATGTATCAGTCTTTTGATATGCTGGTGGATTAGATTTGCAAGTATTTTGTTGAGAATTTTTGCATCTATGTTCATTAGAGAGATTGGTCTGTAATTTTCTTTTCTTGTAGAATCTTTATCTGGCTTTGGTATTAGGGTAATGTTGGCTTCATAAAACCTGTTGGGCAATTTTCTCTCCTCTTCAATTTTTCGGAAGAGTTTAAACAGGATTGGTGTTAATTCTTTTCTAAATGCTTGGTAGAATTCACCTGTGAAACCATCTGGTGTTGGACTTTTCTCTGCTGGGAGATTCTTGATGACGGATTCAATCTCCTTAAATGTGATTGGTTTGTTAAGTTCTTGTATTTCTTGTAGCGTCAGTGTAGGTTGGTTGTGCATTTCTAGAAATTTGTCCATTTCATCTAGGTTGTCTAGTTTGTTGGCATATAGTTTCTCATAATATCCTCTTATGATTCTTTTTATTTCTGTGAGGTCATTTGTAACCTCTCCCCTTTCATTTCTGATTGTATTTATTGGCATCTTCTCTCTTTATTCTTTGTTAGTCTAGTGAGGAGTTTGTCAATTTTATTGATCTTCTCAAAGAAACAGCTTTTGGTTTTGTTGATTTTCTCTATTGTTTTTCTGTTCTCATTTTCATTCATTTCTGCTCTAATCTTTATTATTTCTTTCCTTCTGTTTGCTTTGGATTGGTTTGCTGTTCTTTTTCTAGTTTCTCTAGTTGTTCAGCTAAATCTTTGAGTTTAGCTCTTTCTTGTTTTTTAATATAGGCATTTAGGGCTATAAATTTACCTCTCAAGACTACCTTTGCTGTATCCCTTAAGTTTTGATACATTGTGTTCTCATTTTCATTTGTCTCAATATATTTACTGATTTCACTCGCAATTTCTTCTTTGACCTGCAGATTATTTAGGAGTGTGTTGTTCAGTCTCCACACATTTGCGAATTTACTTTTTTCCTGTCTATTATTGATTTCTAGTTTCATTCCATTATGATCTGAGAAGGTGCTTTGTATAATTTCAATCTTTTTATATTTATTGAGAGCTTCATTGTGACCTAACATGTGGTCTATCCTGGAGAAAGATCCATGGGCACTTGAGAAGAATGTATAACCCACGAGTTTGGTTGCAGTGTTCTGTTGTTCCTTGTTGATCTTCTGTCTAGTTGTTCTATCTAATGTTGTGAGTGGGGTGTTGAAGTCTCCAACAATTATTGAAAGGTCTATTTCTCCCTTCAGTTTTGCCAGTTTGTCTCATATATTTTTGGGCACCCTGGTTAGGTGCATAGATATTTATGACTGTTATATCTTCCTGGTGGATTGTCCCTTTTATTAATACATAATGGCCTTCTGCATCTCTTATAACTTTTTTGCATTTAAAGTCTTTTTTGCCTGATATTAGTATAGCTACCTCTGCTCTTTTCTGGTTACTTTCACGTGGAGTATCTTTTTCCAACCTTTCACTTTCAGCCGGTTTGTATCCCTGGTTCTAAGGTGAGTTTCTTGTAAGCAGCATGTGGATGGTTCATGTTTTTTTATCCACTCTATCAGCCTGTATCTTTTGATTGGGGAGCTTAATCCATTCACATTCAATGATATTACTGTAAATGTACGATTTACTTCCTCCATTGTATTCTTTGGTTTTCATATGTCATCTTGTTTTTGTCTCTCTCTTTACTCTTTTGATTATTCTTTCTGCTATTCTTTCTTCTGTACTCTCCTCCAAGCCTCTCTCTCCTGTCTTTTTCTTTCAGGTTCTAAGGCTTCCTTTAATATTTCCTGCAAAGGTGGATTCTTTTTTGCAAACTCTCTTAGTTTCTGTTTGTTGGCGAATATTTTAAACTCACCTTCATATTTGAAGAACAGTTTTGCTGGATAAAGAATTCTCAGCTGGCAGTTTTTCTCTTTCAGTTTCCTAATTGTATCATACCACTGTCTTCACGCCTCCATGGTTTCTGAAGAGAAATCTGCACAAAGTCTTACTGGACATTCCTTGTACATGATCATTTGCTTCTCTCTTGCTGCTCTGAGAATTTTCTCTTTATCTTTGACATTTGTCATTCTGAGTAGTATGTGTTTTGGCATAGGTCTATTTGGATTTATTCTGATTGGGGTATGGAGTGCTTCTTGGACATGTAAACTCATTTCTTTCATGAGAGTTGGGAAATTTTCAGGTATTATTTCCTCAAATACTCTTTCTGCCCCTTTTTCCTTCTCTTCCCCTTCTGGAACTCCCATGTCACGTATGTTGTTGTGGTTTGTGTTGTTATTCAACTCTCTGAGCCCCTGCTCAATTTTTTCCATTCTTTTCTCTCTCTGTTCTTTTCTCTCTTTAATTTTAGCTGCTCTTTCTTCGGTAACACTTTTTCTTTCTTCTATCATTTCGAGTCTGCTGTTGTATGTCTCAAATGTGTTTTTGACCTCACCTATTGTGAACTCCTTTCATTCCCATGAACTCCGTTACTTTCTGTTCAGGATTTCAAATTCTTCTTTGCGTTCACTCAATGTCTTCTTGATGTCATTTATCTCTTTAACTATATTGTCTTTCAGCTCATTAATGTGATTTTGGAAATTTGTGCTCATCTCACTGATTAGTTCTCTCAAATTCTGCATCTCTTCTGGGAATTTGATGTATTCCTTTTCTTGGGCCATGTCTTCTATTTTCTTAGTATGGCTCCTAATTTTTTGCTTGTGTTTAGGCATCTGGTTAGGATGTAGTTTACTCAGATGCTCAATCTTTTTCTCTTTTATAGGGCTTTAGTGGCAGGAGGCTGTGAGTTACCACAGCTCTTTGATTTTTAGCTTGACCTGGATTGTTAGGATTGTCCTGCTGTTTGCTCAAAACTTGGCACTGGACCTAGTAATTGGTTGTAGAGTCACTTCCTAGGGCCTTTGGCAGGGAGACTATAGAGGCCAGGAAAAGCCTCTCCTACTTATTTTTAATTTTCTTATGTGCACTTCTTTGGACTGCCAGGAGATGGCGCTCTTTGGCAGCACGCAATTCAATGCCTGGTCAGAGTGCATTTGTTGTGACACAGACCAGATCAATGTGATAGAGCTTCTTGTCTGGGAGCTAAGAGCCTTGTAATTGAGACAGTTCTGAGACAGTTCTCCAGTCCTCTCTGGCAGTCCCCTACCTTTTCCCAGCTAGGAAATATTTCCACTCCCCTCTGAGTCCTCAACAATCAGTCCCTGTTAATAGAGGAGTAGATTGGGAGGTTTATATATCTTTAGCCCCTTGCAGGCTGCAAGGCAAACAATGGCGCAGCCCCACCCAGCCTGGAAGGGCTCTCAGGACAGGATTTTTTTCTACTATCTGTTTGATTTCAGATGTATGTTCTTCCACCTCACGAATTCTTTCCTCCACATGTTCAAATCTACTGTAATGTGCTTTCAGTGTCTTTTTGATTTCTTGGATTGTGCCATTCATCACCATCATATCTGTTATCTTTTTATGTATGTGTAAGATTTCTTCAGTATGTTCTCCCAGTGTCTTCTTAATATCCTTAATCTCTTCCTTCACTTCACGAAGTTGGTCCATGATATTTATATGAATAGCTTTGATTAGTTGTTCAATGTTCTGTACCTCTTCCTGGTTTTTAGTTTGTTCATTGCACTGGACCATGTATTCCTATTTCTTAGTATGGTTTGTAATTTTTTGTTGCCCTCTGATCTTCTTTTTATCTTGATGGGTTTATTCAATTGATTATCTTCTCTCTTTACTCTATGGTTTTATTTAATTGCTGTTTTTGTGTGTGTGTTAAGTTTTCTCTTTGACACATTGTTCTTCTTATTCTATTTCATTGCTGTTGTCTATGTTCCCTTGGAGGAAAAAATTAGGGCCAGAGAAAGTGAAAGAGGTAAGAAAAGTAAAAGGATTATAGAAATTCTAATTGTTAGAAGAGGAACCATTTAGGACCTTGGAAAATGTATATTTAACTCATGTAAGCAGTGTAGAGTAATAGGAATAAAAAAGTGGGGTACCAACAATGAAATGGGAAATCAAATAGAGAAAAATATACAGACTGAATTAAAAGGCCAGTATGATGAGGAGAGAGGGAAAGAGAAAAGAAAAGACAAAAAGAAAAAAAAGTTAATAAAAGAAAACAAGATAGATGAGGTAGAAATAAAAAGCAGAAAAATTGGGGACTAAACAAAGAGAGGGAATGTAAGAACAACAACAGAAAGCAGGAGATAGAATGATGAGGCAAGGAAAAGAGATAGCCTTGGTATACAAAATCTGTATACACAGAAAAGGGGAAATCAAGGAAGAGGAAACATAGTAACCAAGAATCAAGCCAGCAGCACCTTGAGGAATTTATCTCTGCATCCAGCTCCCTCCAGATAAATGCCCTGAAGCCTCCTAGTCTGTGGGTTCCCAAAACAGCTCACTCAGGCAGGATCTTGCCCCCACTCAGCTGTTTTTTGTAATAGAGATCTGCCTATGTTGCTTTGAAAGTAAAAAAATTAGGACCAGATAAAAGGAAATGGATAAGAAGACAAAAAGAATAATAGTAATGGTGATAGTAAAAGGCAGGAGAGCAAATGTACAGGACCTAGGAAATAGTAAAATTAACACAAGAAGCACAGAGGAATATGATTAGGAAAGTGGAATAGAAACAATGAAACAAGAAACAAAATAGAGAAACAAATATATAGAATGAATTAAGATACTGGAATGGTGAGATGAGGGGAAAAGAAAACAGAGAAGATATACAGAAAAAAGTAAAAAAGAGAAAGTATACAGAGAAAAAGTGAGAGACGGAGAAATACAAACAAGAAATTTTGGAGATCAAATAAAAGAGGTGGAATGAAAAAACAACCACAGAAAACAAAAAATATAAAGATGAAAGAGTGAAAAGATATAGCATAGGTAGAAATAGATCATTAACCAAAAGAATAAAAGAAAGAAAAATAAATAAGTAGAGAAAGAAAGGGAGGGGATACAATACAAGCAAGAAACAAGACAGCAGCAACTTGTTTCTTAAAAAAAGGAGACAGGAGATAAAAATAATAATAAATATGGAAAAACAGCCTTCTTTCTTAGACCCTTAAGGATCTTCTCAGGCTGCTAGTGTTCCTCAATCACTCACCTTGCAGCCTTCCCTCTGCAGGTTTTGGACTGTGTTTTAGTGAGTAAAGTAAGGGAAATAATAGAAAATGAACTTTTTTTTTTTTTTTTTCAAATACAAGATCCAAGTAAAGCTAATACAAAGAAAATGTGTATATATATTTCCTGTCATAATGTTTCAGCTGGATGCCTGATAACCTGGTGGATTTCATCTCAAGGAATAGCCAGGAATCAAATCAGGGACCTCATATATGTTAGGCAGATATTCTGCCACTGAGCTATTCTGAGTCCTTAGGTTAATTAATCTTTCAGAAGTCTATCTGCCCCTTTTCCCTCAGGCAGGTTAGATCCCCTGCAGTCAGCTGGAGTGGTGTTGATCACTGCCAGTCTCTGCCTCCTCACTGATGAAATTCCTCTCTACCTAGGTGGCTGGGTGTGACCACCAGCCTGAGAGATCCCCCTCCTCTCTCCCTGTTGAGTCGGGGTCCCTTCCGATATTCTGATATTGGGGTTCCTTCCGATTTAGCTCAGCTGGCTAAACTCACTGCAAAAAACCTCTCTCCACTCTCCCAGACCCTTCTTCCTTGCAGGGAATCTGTCTTCACACTTCCGTTTGCAGCAGGGGGCCAGTGTCTTCACCTAGTCCATCTGCCCTGAGGGCTGAGTATGTGTGCCCCTTCCAGCCACTGAGGTAAGCAACCCTCAATTATTCCTAGCTTCCCTATCTGTCCAGTACCCTTCTAGATGACTCAGAGCACTTCCCATGGAAGTAAACTTTGGCTCTACTCTTAGTTAGATACAATTCGCCAGGAATTTTACCCTCGCTTTATATCTCCAGGGTGGGGGAGGGGATTCCTTCCCGGCAGCTGGGAGGTTTAATAACTCATGATTACTTGTTTTGGCTTCTTCGTGTCTCTGACTCTCACTCTTCTGGGAGCTGGTAAGCAGTGTCCTGGTTTGTTGCGCCCCAAAGCTGGTCCCCACAGCAGCCTCTGGCTTTTTCTTTGTTGTTTTAGTGACAGCTAAGATTTATATGTCTAACCCATCGACCGTGTTCCCACAATCCCTTCCCTGAATTCATCTTTGATATTGAAGTAGGAATCTAAGGTTGGCATGAGGAAATTCAAGACAACCTATATATACTGTATATTGTAAGAGTATGGGGATTTTCCTTTTGAAAATAGATGTTTTTAGCTCTTGAGATTTCCATGTTCTTATTTAAGAAAAGACAAGATTGTTGTTTTTATTTGCCAGTTATAATATTGCTCCTTGATCCTAAGACAACTTAGAATAGCTGTGTCATGGATTGTGGAGACTGAATTTAAAGAAGGCTTTCTTTGTTGTTCTGGTTTACACTATATTTTATTATTAATAATTTTAACTCAGTTAAAGCAGCAAATCTTTCTAGGCTTATATTAGAATGGTAGTTTGAGTGATTGCAATATTTTTATTTACTCCTCAAATGCATTTGGCAGTAAGAGAAAGGAAAAGAAGACCTATGTAATACAATGTTTTGGACTTTTAAGAATTTTTTTTTAAGTGCAGAAAAGGGACATATACATATATTTGCAATGCTATACTAGGAGAATTAAAGGAAATGGAAGCAAAAACAAACAAACAAGGAGTGGATGTGGCTCAAATGGTTGGGAGTCTGTCTGCCATACGGAGGGACCGAGGTTCGATCCCCAGGATCTCCCAGTAAAATAAAGAAAAATATAGAAGGCATGTGTGCTTCCAGGCCCCACGCATGGGCGTGCCCCCAGGCCTTGTGCGCAGGGATGCCGCCAGGCCCTGCACACAGGCGTATCAGGCCCTGCTGAGCCATGCAGCAAGATGATGACATAACAGAAGAAAGACACAGGGGAGAGCCAAGACGAGATGCACTGAAAAACCAGGAACTTAGGTGGTACAGGTGGCAGAATGCTTCTCTCCCGCATCGGATGTCCCCAGGATCGAATCTTGGTGAAGACAGGAGGAGAAGGATGAGAACAGAGGGCAGGAAACAGACACAGAGAATTGCCCAGTGAATGAACACAAAACAGCAAAATGGGGGAGGGTGGGGTAAAATGGATAAAGTATATAAATAAATAAATCTTTTTAAAAATCTCATCTTTAATACAGTTTTGTGTCTTTTCTTGAAGAAGTGAGAAATGAATATGAGGAAAAATGCTGGTTTAAAGCATTCTAATATATTTATCATGGGTGGAACTATAATGCCAGTTCTTTGAGAGTCTTTCTTTACTGAATAGTAAAATTAAACAGCATTTTTATTTAAACATACAAATTTCATTCTTTACTTTTGGCATGTTAGGCAAATCTAATCTACCTCTACTATATAGGGCAAAGATTATATTCCATATCAATCACCTTTTAGAGCACTCACCCTCAAAAGTATAGTCCAAGAATCACAGGCCTGTGCAACATTGTCCTCATGAGATGCTCATTATTCAGTCCCATATGGTTCATTTGAATCGAACTGCCAAGGCCACAGCTCTCACTGTTCAGTCTCTCAGACATTCATGCACAACATCGTCTGTCATACCTCAAGGTACTGCTTAGGTTAAAGCCATGTGTCCTGGACACTGTTTCAGTCATATTTCACCATTCTCAGTTTTTAAAAAGATATCATTCAACTTCCATGTGACGTTAACTTTCTTTTACCCATACTCAATATTCATCTCACTCAAAAGGGCTATTCTTCAAATCAAAAGCATTCTTGGGTCAGTGCCAACTTTTGGGGCCTCTCAGCCCTGAGTTTGACTTCACAACATAAAATCTATCAAAAAACCCAAAACAATAGCAACCTAAATTTCATACTATGGAGGATTCTTGGGAGAAGTGAGAAAAAATGCCTCTTATTCTTTCTTACACTAAGCTAAAATATATTATCTTCCCAAAGATAGAGCTCACTTAGAGACTATTACAAAGGAGAGAGAATGGTTGTCAAATAAATGATAGAGATTTGTTGAGGTAAGGGTAAGAGAATTTGAGTATTTGAATTTTCTCAGAATAGTGCACAAAGCTATAATAGGCTCTCGGACAATGTGAGGATGGATAGAAAGAGAAAGAAATTTGAATAAATTTAAAAGAGCATGATAGCCAACTAGAGATTACCAGATAGGGCACAACTAAATCAAAATAACATGAATTATACTAAGCCTTATGGCTACAGTGATTTTTCTTTCTAGCACCAACTAACACTAGAGAAGAGGCAAAGTCTTATATGAATATTATTATTATTATTACAATTAGGAAATATAAGGTAAATAGGGATGAAAGATGCTAGAATTCAAGCAAGAGGTAAATTGATATAATTTCTCATGAAATGCTATGTATATAAAAATGAAAATGAATTCAGATGACAGTAAGGTGATGGTGGTTGTGGGTCGATTGGGGCAGAAGGTTGAGGAGACATCAAAAGCTTGGGAGTTTCTATGAAGAGGAGGAATAATAATCGATTAAACTGAGAAACAGAGAGAGGTAAAATAAAAATAGATAGAACACAATGGAGCTGCTTCAATGGAGAGACTAATTGGGTAAGGGGGACATATCTTCAAGATTGCCCGGGAAAATCTTGGTGTATGTCTGTTATCTCAAAGTGGGATTTTTAATAATATTCCTTTTTCTTCACGAAACTGTCTTGGTTTAGGTGATAAATTATAGTTACACTATGAGACTATAATGATTAAAAATTAAATTATATGAAAGGTAATAATGATTGTCATAGAAGCATAGAATATTAGTGCTCATTTATTTTAGCCATCTCATTTCTTATGAGAAGGAGACTGCTCTGCACTTAAGGGAAGGCTATAGAGTAATAGTAAAACCTACAGCTTCTAAAGCCAGTCTAATGTCTTTTGCACTATCTTATAATACCTCCACATGTAAATAAAAGGTGAGTTAATGTTTTGTGTGGCCAATATATTTTGACATTTTTGAGAAATATATTATGTTACAAATAATTATTTTAAATAATTATTATTTCAGTAATACTGGTCTTAATGTTAACTATATACACAGAGTAGAGTACTGGAAACAAAATCTGTGATACATTAATAGTCAAATTAAATATCCCACTATCATTTTCCTCTGGTTGTATAATAGATATAAATATTTATGGATATAGGTGACAGCACATTCATAGATTTGTGGTGAGAGGCTAGGTATAAGATGGCAAGGATTCAGAAACTGTTTAACTTCCTTCACCTGGAAGTTCCTAGAGATTTCCTACAATAATTTCTCTCTCAAGCTCTTAATCTTGGCCAACAATGAATTTCACTCAACCTAAGATCTCTTGGGAGGAGAAGTAAGCAGGTTTTGACAGTGATAAACTATACAATATTTCTATATAGAACAAGTGGACAGAAGTATGTATGATATATATTCAATGTCTCTTTAAAAGGTGAGTGGATAAACAAATGGATAAGAAATAATGCATGGTAAAGAATTTCTTGAGGCAGGAACTACAGAGAAAAACTGGCATAAGCTAGTTGAGTCCACTAAAGAATGGCAAAAATTGGAGATTATCAATGGAAAATAAATATATGTGAATGTACCTGTCAATTCTACATTAGAAATGTGAACTACTTGAAAAATTGTAAAAGGTATCTGGAGATTTTTTTCCTTTTTTTCCCCTGAAACATTAGCAAACAGTATACTACTTTTTTCTTTTGTGGGTTTCATAAGAGACTCTGAAACAAAAGCACATTAAAGGGGATATGAACCTATTTATATATTTCTATATGAATTCATTTATTAAATTCATTTATTAAATTGTTCTTAGTGTAAAATATTGAACAAATATTGCTTATCAAAATATGTAGATAAGGATCACTTATTGGAAAACAAGTTGCTCTGAGAAAAATAAAGAAAACAAACATACCTAGAAGTGAGCTTTTTATAATGTTCTGATAATAAATCCCTTTTGAGGCAGGTTAGTATAGGGAAAGAGAAGACTTGAGTCCAGCAGAAAACATGGCCATGAAACCTCACCCAGAAGCCCTGTGAGGGAAAGCCTGCTGTCAAGAATAAAGCCGGAAAGACCCCACGGTCCCACCTGGAACTCCTTCAAGGGTTGAGGGGCAGCCCTGATAACTCCAAACAGGCCTCCCTATTGGTCTCGGATAACCCCAAACAGAAGGCCTCATCATTAGCCCCTTGAGACCTAATAGGTGGGGAAACCAGTCAGAACAGAAAACTGCTGGGATCTTCCCCAGTATTAGCAAAGGGGAAGAGTGAATAATGGCTTAATCAAGGTAGCCCCCAACCCCAAATACTTTCTCTTGCCTAGAGGAACCCGCATCTACATCTTAGGTGTGTAATTTTTACTGGTTTAACTAAACCGGCATGTCCTTAAATTCTTTTATGTAACATAGCCAAGAACCTAGAGGAATCCAGCATCGCCTAACTTCACTTTGGCTGAAAAGAATGCCTCTTTGGAATTGTTCAAGCATGTGGAAAACTAAAAAGAAAATAAAGCTATTTGGAGAATATTAGTTTGTAGATTTTGAAAGTTAGGTAGGTAGGAAGATAGGTAAAGAGACACATCTTAAGTATATTTATAATGCATATATGTAAGGAAATTTAAAGGTGGAACAGTTAACAGGGATCATGTAAATATTACATCAAGAGCTTATGATTATTTTCCTAGTGTGTATCTTCTTTCTTTTCCTCTGGTGTTAGGGAATTCGTGTAGACCATATAGATGCAGTGAGTCTTTCTTGGCAAAGGAAAAGCAAATCAGAATGCAAATTTTCCAGAAATCCTCTAAGGGAAAAAAGTCAGGTTTCTTCTTCATGCAAATGGAATTGCATCCTAGAAAGTAAAAGAGACCATGAAGAAGGAGGACAAGGTCTTACATGTAATATTTGCTAAAATCTCATTACAGATACTTTGAGTTTTCAGTTTTCCCAGAAGAAGCTATTATCCATTTACTTTAAATTCAAATATATTGCTCAAAATATCAAGATTCCCTGGCAAATTTTATTTAAAAAACAGGTATGCTAGCTGTCATACCCAGTCTCTGTGCAAAATCTTAAAGGCGATATACTTCTGGGATTCCAAATACTCTTAAAAGTATACATAATGATCACTCTCTTGGATTTAACAGGTTTTTAAAAATTACTACAAGGAGGAGGATATTATCCCTCTTTCATACAGTTCATACAGCTATGTTCAATTGTGATATAAATTTTTGAGGTTTTTAAAGAAATTTGTTCTCGTTAAATATCAAGAGTGTATGGTTTTCTGGCTTGATTTTTCCAAGTCTTGTTGCTATTATGCAAATAAACAACATTAAATTCAATGGCATTGGATGTGATATCATTTTGTTCACATTTGTACAAATTCATCTTAGCAGGGTCCAATTTAACATAACCTGATGAGCAACTATTGCTCACTAAAACAGGTGGGGAAAGAATTGCTTATTGAAAATATAGAGATAAAATTTAGAAGTACAATTTTTATAATGTTTCAATAATTTGCAGACCCTTAAAAATATTGGCTGTTAACAGAACACTGAAAGGAAAGCAGACTTATTTGGAGCAAATTTGTTTGGAGAGACTAAGGACTCACATTTTAATTGAATGTAAATGGTGCATTCAGTATGCAAGGCACTATCCTTTGAACAATCTTGAAAGAGATAAAAAGGAGCCTCTCTGTTCAGGAAATAGCACATTAAAAAGCTGTGTATAGCCTAGTTATGGCTGTAAACCAGTGTTATGTGTATGTTCACAGACCACCTTAGCAGATGAGATGTATTATAATCAGGATGTTTATCATACATAATTACTGAACAGGAGCTGTATTATATGGCACTGACAAGCATGGGTCTGTAGCACTGGATTTATGCCCTTTAAAAGTTCCTAAGCAGATATTGTTATTTAGTAAACCAGCAGAAGCAGATGGACCTCCCTCCAGAGTACAATAGAACAATGCAGAATTTTACAAGGGAGAAAGTTTCCTCTAGCAAAACCACAGAATTACAGGCGGTTAGAGAGACAAATCCCACAACTGACCAGAAAGAACTACTGGTCACATTTAAAATCAAATTGGTATATATCAAATCTGACAAGCAGGATGCTTAGTGGGGGAAAATAACCTCTTTTTTCGTTTAAAGACAGGCACAAACTAGGCTGTATTGAATAATGGCTGAAAGCACAGATTCTAAAACCATTTCTTAGTAGCTGTATGATTTTGGATACATTTTTTTTACCTCTTTTCCATTTTCTTCTTCCATAAAATGGAAACAATAACAGTACTGCCCCTGTAGTGTTATCATGAGTAATAATTGGGGTGAGGATTAAATAGTAAGCTCTATGCAATTGTTCGCTGCAAATATTATTCTGATTTCACTAACGAGGAAAAATCTCAGAGAGTTTGAGACTTGCCCAACATTACCCAGTTAGTAAGTAACAGAATAAAGGGCAGATAATAATTTCCTCAGTTATCTGTTGCTACATAACAAATCCTCCTAAAATTTAGTTGCTTAAGATAAGAACAATTTATTCTTTTTCAAGTTTCTGTTGGTTGACTGGGTGGTTCTTCTGTTGGTCTCCCTTGAGTTCATTTAGCAACTGCCATTTCCTTTGTTAATTTTGTTTCTGTTGTCTTTTCATATGCAAGTATTTTAAATAATTGTTTAGTAAAATATAGTCATATTTGCTGCTATTGCATTTGGGTTAAAACTTGCTTAGTAAGGTTAAAACCATAAAATTAGTTGAATAATTTCTATATTTTGTTCCAACAGTGAACAACATTTATAAATGTTTACATATTAAGTCTGCCATCAATTTTTGTGCATGTAGTTGGACATATGATTCTGTGAAGTCAAGCTCTAAACTTTTTCTTATATAAATGTGTAGACATTTGTCACAAAATCGCTAATTTAATGCAATCTTTATCATACATACTACTTTATCATAAATATATGATTTTGTGTCTAGACCTAATAAGGTGGTCCACTAATGTCTTTTTCTGTCCTTACATCAACAACACGCAATTTTAATTACTTTAGCTTTATAATTTTATGACATATGGATAGGGAATGTTTATATTCTCTAAGTACTTATTTTCCCAAATGTTTTTTAATATCCTTGTGCATTTTCTATGAAAATGTGAAATTTATAAACTTTTTATCTTTTTTTATTGATTTTTATAACTTCTGGAAGTGTTCTCATCTTATGAAATTCCTGTTAGACCAGTGTTGGATTTGCTGACTCTCTATTCAATTTTATGTAACTTTTATATTGTGGTTTCCTTCGCTTTATGCTTTGTGCTTTATATTCTAGGTTATTTCCTCAATTTTATATTTTATATCATATATTCAATCTTTATGTATTTTATTATACAGTATTTTACATTAATTTATTGATGCAAATCTTATTTTAATTATATAATTTTTCATGTTCTCTGATTTCTCTTATTCATAGCTGCCATTTTCTCTTATCCTTTTTTTTTTTTAGTTTTATTTCAACTTCAAAAAATAAAATAACAGAAAAAAGGCAGCTTAACAATTATAGAAGCATTATTTTTTAAAATTCTTTCCAGGCACATTTATCTAAAAACAAACAACAGTTTCTCCAGTGTTCCAAAAGATGAATAAATGAGCAAAGATTTATGACTATCAAGCAACAAAACATAGATATGAATCAAGACATCTGGCTTAAGAATCAATGTTCTTAACCAATTCACTAAATTCTTCTGCAATTATTTTTTATCTATTTGTTAACTTGGAATGCCAAATAGGCAGATGTCCTGGGGGTTATGAGGTAGAAATCAGTCAGACAGATGGGAGTACCCAACCACATCCAGAATATGAAAGGCTTTGCTCTGGAAGTGAAGTGGTTTTGTGTTTTTCTCTACTGGAAGGAGATACCCATTTTTCATTTCACAAATTCTCTCTATCCACTGAGTTCTTTGAATTATTTTGATTGGATTTTGCTTCAGTGCTTGGTCCCAACACCCAATCTAGGAGTTCTCCCTAGGCAACTGTTACACTATGCAATTCTTGGGCCTTTATTACCTTGAAGACGAATATTTAAGTACCGCCTCTGTATATTCACAGGGGAAATTTGCCTAGCTATTGAACAAGCCATCCTTTACTTAATTATCCCAATGCACTTTTTTTTTGAGGGAGGTAATGTATTATTTATGCCATGTCAAAGCTACTGAAATATAACAATATTTAACATTTATGACTATCTTATTTCATTTATCCTTTCACAATCCACATCTTCTTTCTTCCTTATTATTTCAGTTTACAGGGATTTTAAATGAAATTTACATACACAAAAATGTATAAATCTTGGATGATTTTTGAAAAAATAGTTCTGCGGTAAAATTATGTGCAGAATTGTGCAGCCATCACCACAATCTAATTTTAGAACATTTCTATTAATTCAAAGAAACTCCAGTACACATAAACAGGCACTTCCGATTTTCCCTCAATCTCTACTTCCCGAATCCCAAACCACCATCAATATACTTTTCATCTGTATGGATTTGCCTATTCTAGATATTTCATATAAAAGTGATCATAAATATGTTTTTT
>JAQZBX010073054.1:0-14975 GCA_029593785.1 Cabassous unicinctus | reverse complement strand
TATATATAAAATAACATTTATGTGAGAAAATACACATATATGCATATATATTTAGATATCATTTTACAAATATTGGTATGTACTGTGAAAAATCTTGATTTTTATGAGCAATAAAAAAAACCATAAAAAAAAAGAATAAGGAATCGGTGCTTACAGAGTGGATTGAGACGTAGAAATGCATAGTATGAGTTTTCCTGCAGAATAGGAGTTATAAATTATATTATGTATGCAATATTTCCATAGAATAAAATATAAAAGTGTATCTTTTAAAATGGAAGCAATTTTATTTTTCTGCCACCAAGGCAGGGGAAGTAATGTGATGGTTAAATAATATATCATTTTATATCTTTGAATTGAATCCCATGAATAGTATGAAGGCTGTGTATTTTCTTTATAATACCAAACAAGAAGAAAATTTAGCATTAAGGAAGTAATACTCATTTAATGTCACCTTCCATCCTCTACCTGGTAAAATGAACACTCTTATTGTTCAGTAAAGAAGCATATAGCTCTCACATTTCACAAACTTCCTGCCATCCCAACATAATAATCCTAGTAAAATATTAAACATGTTAATATTCCAATATATGAAATATGTCCTGATATTTTAATACTTCAATAATTGAGGACCATTTCATGTATATTTTTTAAAATAATTTCTTCCACCTTTGGTTATCACCTTTCTGTCCCTAGGGAACATAAATCACTGCCCAAATTTATATTCAAGTACCACTCGTACAAATGTTCGGAGACACACTGCTGAGATATCCAGAGTATGTAAACTTAACGTTAAGTACTTATTTTCCATTTCTTCCCTTCCTTAATATGTTACTGTCATGGCCTCCAGTTTACTTTGTCTCTGTTTCCAAAGTTAACAACTAGCACATTTAGAGTTTATGCTTGTTAGAGCAGGAAGCACAACATACTCTTATGAATTAGTGGATTGGTTAACTTCACTGTATGAGGTCAGTTTCAGTCCTATAGTCATTTGTTGCTCCATGGTTTGCACTAAGATTCAATAAGACCTAAAGCTCACCAGTAGCAAGTTCTCAAATACAAAGCTGTTAATAAGGGGCAATAGTGCTCCAGAAACATTGCAACAATATACCCGTATACTGCCATAGGGGGAAAATAAAAATGTAACACTCAGAAGAGAGAATAGATGGAGTGAATCAACTATTAAAGGATTAAACTATTATATTTAGCATTAATAATATTTTCCTCTTTCTTATAGGTAAAATTTCTGAATTTAAATGCTGCATTAACCTTTAAAAAATATTTTTTGCCATTGCATTTCCCTTGTGTCTTGGAAACACAGATCTTTAACTTTAATAGAGTATTATTAAGTAATCTCTACTATTAATATTTTTTACTGTTCCTATTTATAAGACAGTCGAGTTCCAGTACCCCAAGTGAATGACCATGTAGCAGGCATATGCTACATGAATTAATGAAATTAAATTAATGACAAAGAAAGTGGCAAAGATGGATATAAATGAAGAATTACACTTTGCAAAAATGGCTTTATTTTTGACACTTGGTAGACACTACACCATATATTTGGATTTTAGAGGAAAGAATTTTACCCAATACACAATGGACATTTACCATTGCTGAGATTTAAGTCTCCACTGACAATTGGATGTTCATTCCAGGTTAACATAGTCTAAGCTGATTAAAAGAATTCAACTCTAATTTGCAAGCTGTTTGCACCATTTAATTCTCAAAATAGCAGTGTATGAGACACTTCCTATCTCAATATCCTTATCAATATTAATATTTTTTATTGTCAGGTATTTAGGTATTTAAAATATTTCTAATTTGATGAGTGCTTTTATATATGATCAAACTGTGGTGTTTTAATGCACTTTAATGTAAATCCGGAATTCCTTTACTATGAAATTATTATATACATTATGCATTATAGACACTTTCATTCATTTGTTACATAGAATTCACTGTTCTTTTCTTATCTTTGAGAAGGAGAAATTCTCAACTCTCAAATGAACAAACATAAATAATTTTTCCATTGTGGTTTGTGTTTTATTTCTGGAATAAGAAAATTATATGCACTATGACATCCTGTAGATATCCTTGGTTTCTAAGATAATTATATTTTTGACTTTCATATTTAGTACTTTTCAAATTGTTTTTATTTATACAGATGCTTTAGATTATTTAAATGTTACCTAAAAAATATAGAGGATTCTGATATGCCCCATTCCCTACACCCCTGACAATTTCCCACATTAACAACATCTTTCATTAGTGTGGCATTTTTTGTTACACTTAATGAACACATATTGAATAATTGCTACCAACTGTGGGCTATAGTTTACATTAGAGTTTACACTCTGCCCTGCACAATTTCATCAGTTGTGAAAAAATGTATAATGGTGTGTATCCATCATTGCAATATTATGCAGAACAATTCCAGTGTCCCAAAAAATGCCCCCATTTTATGCCTATTCTTCCCTCTCCCAACCCTGATAACCTCTGGTGGCTACTGCTTTTATGTCAAATATAAAAGTTCTTTCACTGTTAGAATAATAATTCTATTATAGAATTAAAATAAGTCTACTTTTAATCCATTGTTCATTCCCCAGTGTGTAGGATTTTGAAATGGTGATGTTTATAATTGAAAGGGGACTTAGATTTCATGAGACAGATGGACAGAACTATCTTGCTTGCAGTTACAGACACTCACTGTTCCTTGGGTTGGTGATTGTCTATCACAATCTCCTTGTTATTTGTCCTGGGTGAGTCCAACTCACCCAGGACAACTCTACTGACATTCAGAGCTCAACAAGAACATGAACAGATCAAAGATTAAGGCTTAGGGACAAGTATTTAGCAAGTGAAGAGCTAATTATAGGTTCAAATAAAAAGGGCAGAAGAGCCACGTGTAGGGAAAATACAAATGAGTCTAAATCTGTGACATGTAATTGGGGAGTTGAGTTTGACTATCGATGGAACTGGGGGCAGAGTTTGAAGAAGAAACAGGTGAACTCTGGGGATTGGCAGGTCTGTGGTTAAAACTACAATGGTGGGAATATTATTTTGGCAAATATGGCTAGAAAGGGTTACTGGTGTAGGGTGCCGTGTGTGAGGGGGTATGTAGGATAGGGTGATCCTGGGTCATGCTTCTATGGAATATGAAAGTGTTCATCTTGTCATAGGTTGTTATCTCAGTGGGTGGAGACCTACATAATTAACAACAACAACAAAAATTAAACTCTCATCCTAGGGAGTCCTGCTATGTTCTCAATTAGAGGGAAAAGAAACCCTTGAGAACATGTTCAGTGCCTAATTAAATAAAACAGATCAATATGTCAAATTCTCAATGTTATTGCAAGTAACTACAAATCTTATTCACCAAAAATTGAAACTTTGTGGTTACCATATGTTCTGAGGATAGGGGGTGGGAAGAACAGAATTGATGGAATATAAGGCATTTTTAGGGCATTAGAATTGTTCTGCATGATCTTGCAATAGTGGATATAGGTCATTTTAAATGTTCTCAAAACCTATAAAATTGTATTGTGCAAAATGTAAACCACAATGTAAACCACAGACTATGGTAAGTAGCAAATTTTCAATATTTGTACATCAATTGTAGCAAATGTACTATCCATATGTAAAATTCTATTAATAGGGGAGATAGGCAAAGGGGAGGATTTTGGGTATATGGGAATCCCCTGTATTTTCTGACTTTTTTGTAACCTAAAGCATCTTTGAAGAAAAAATGAAAAAAAAAATAAGACACTGGGGTAACATACAAAATAAATTGCCACTGCACATAAAAGTTAACAGATCTTACAGTGATGAAAGAAACAATGTATAAAGAAATTTTATTTCTTTTTTATTTTTATTTTTAAAAGTATTATTTAATTTTATTATTAATTTTATTTGGTTATTTTTTTGCTTCATTTTTGGAGAGGTTTTGGATCAAAGAAGGGTCACAACTTTGGCAGGGTAAGATCACTGGTGTAGGGTGTCAGTGGTGGAGCGATGTGTGGGGAATGGTGTACCTGGGGCATACCTCTAATGCATATGGAGTTCTGTCTCATTGGGTGGACAACCACACAATAATGGAAAGAATATTGAATTCCTACCCTGGGGAGTCCTGCTATAATCTTTAATAGAATGGCAAGAATCCCCTGAGTAGATGAGTTTTGTCTAGAGAAGGAAGACAGACCATTACATCAGGTCCTTGATATTGATGATTGTATTTATAAACCTTTCCTTGTGAAATTGAATCTCAGCCTAATACTATTTATTGCCTAAGAATTCCCTCCTGAAATCCTCCTTGTTGCTCAAATATGGCCTCTCTCTAAGCCAAACTCTGCATTTAAATGCACTACATTCCCTTTGGTGTGTTACATTACTCCCAGGGGTGATCCTCCCTTGCACATATGGATCATTACAAAGTGACAACTAGAAATGCATTTGGAAAAAGGCCTTAAACACAAAGAAGAGATATTAAATACAAATGAATTTTATTGCTAATTGATTTCAAAGTGAGTTGGGATGTCATTCCAGAGGTTACGAGTATGTACATATTAGCAGGATCTCATTGACTGCCACAGTAAATAGGGCCTCAAACAGTGGTGCTCCTGAGGGCTCTAGATACATCTAGACACTATAAGAAGGGCAGACAAGCTCAGGAAATAAATACCCAGTCAGTGGGCCTTTATTTGGAATTTATGCTCTCATATTTTATTTTTAATCTATATGTAGTTCAGTGTGTAAGGTGAGATATAGGAAGAAAATATGATTTTGATGAATATGATTGCCCAACTATTCAAGCACTATTTACCCCAAAGTTTGTGTCATTGTCATTTTACTACCACATACTACTTCGTTCATATAAGTGTTCCTCTAGAAAACTGTCTATAGCTATACATTTTATTATTTTGCATATGACTGTTTTTTTTTAAATTTTTAAGGTATTTAGATTACATAAATGTTACATAAAAATATAGAGTGTTCCCATATGCCCTGATTCCTACACCTCCCACATTTTCCCACATTAACAACATCTTTCATTAGTTTGGTACATTTCTTACAATTGATGAAAACATCTTAGAGCATTGCCTCTAAGCATGGATTATAGCTTACATTGTAGTTTACACTCTCTCCTGCAAAATTTTGTAGGTTATGGCAAGATATGTAATGGATTGTATCTGTCATTGTGATATCATTCAGGAAAATTCCAAAGTTCCCAAAATTCCCCCATATTTCACCTGTATTACCCTCTTCCTACCCTCAGAACCTCTAGTGTCCACTGCCTCCACATGCATGATATAATTTCTTCCATTGCTAGAATCACAATGTCTATAGAAGAATACCAGTAAGTCTACTTTAGTACATAGTTCATACCCCAATCATGAGGATTTTGGGATGGTGATGCCCACTCCATCTCTAACTGAGAGGAGACTTTGATTCCATGGGACAGATGGATGGGGATCTCTTGCTTGCAGTTGTAGACCCTCTCAGTTCCTTGGGATAGTCATTGTCCATCATCATTTCCTTGTGAGTTGTTCTGGTTAAGACAAATGAACTGGAGAGGAGGTATTTCAACTACATTGAGATTCAGGGCCCTTATGGCACAAGGACAGCCCAGAAATTAAAGTCTTTTGGACATTCAACTACCAACTCCAGCCCCAACTATAGGTTCAAATAAAAGGGACAGAAGAGGCATGAGTAGATAAATCACATCTCAGTCCATCTTGGTAACACTCGAGAGCACAAATTCCAAAGTAGGGCCACCAGCAAGGCACCAAACTCTGGAGCTATCTGCCATGACCATAGGACCTGGGTAACTCCAGAGCCCTCAGGATCCCCACTATTTTGGGTAGTATCTACATTGGCCATCTATGAGATCTTGGTGAGACATGCATAAGCATCACCTTTCTGATGACCTCCCGACTCACTTTGAAGTCTCTTAGCCATATACACTCATTTGTCTTTACCTTTTCCCCGTTATATTCAAAGTCTTTTTCAGTTGTATCACCAGCCGGTGCTTGGTAGTAATCCTTCAGTACCAGGGAGGCACATCCCTGGGAGTCATGTTCTTCACTGGGGGAAAGGTAATGCATTTATATGCTGAGTTTGGCTTAAAGAAAGGCCACTTTTGATCAACAAGGAGGCCCTCAGGAGGTAACTCTTAGACACTGTATAGCACTAGACTAAGTTTCAAATTCAAAAGGAAAAGGATCATAAACATAGTTTTCAATATCAAGGGCCCATCAGTAGACTGTCTTTCTTCACAAGTCATTGCCACTGTACTTGGGGGATTGTTGCTGGCCCATTAGAGAATGTGGTAGAGCTCCCCAGGATGGGAATTCAAAAATCTTTCAATTATGTGAATCTCTGCCTATTGTGGCAATGTGCCATGAACATTTGAACATATTTATATACCTAATATATATGCCCAGATGAACTTCCTCCTATGTATCCCGCATCACTGACACCCCACCCCATTGATGCTCTCCTATCATAGTTGTAACCTTTCTAGGATTCAAAACTTCTTCAAAAATGAAGCCAAGACTATTGTCTAATTTGATTCATAAGAAAATGAAATAATAATGATAGATTTAAACATAAGAAATAAAATATACAAAAACTCAGGGAAACTAAAACTAAAATAATGTAAAAAAATGAGGTATTAAAAAGTGAGAAAACATTAAAAAATAAAAAAGTAAAAGGACATTATTTTCTTGATGTTTTGCCTTTCATCACTGTAGTATCAGTTGTCCTGTAGGTACAGTGGCATTTTCTTCCATTTCTTCCCCAGTGTCTTACATTTTTTTTAATACTCTCATAGAAGTTTTAGGTCACAATAAGGTTACATACAGAATAAAGGGGACTCCCATATACCCAACATCCTCCCCTTTTCCCTATTAATAATCTTTTTACATGTAGATAGTACATTTGCTACAATGTTGTATAAATAGCGAAAAATAGCTGCCAACCATGGTCAATGATCTACATTATGACTTATATTTTAGACAATACACTTTTATAGTTTTTTGATGAACTTTAACAAGGCCTGTATCCATCATTGCATGATCATGTAGAACACTTCCATTTTCCCTGAAAATACCCTCTCTTCAATCTCTTCTATTCCTCCCTCCCACTCCCCTCAGGGCCCATGGAGACGACCAGGCTTCATTTCTTGAAGGACAAGATTCTTAGATACTTGCAACTAGTTACAATGATGCATTAGTCTGTCCTCCCCTATGAGGAACTGCTTATGCTCTTGAGAGACACACACTCCCACTGCTTGAGAACTTATCGGGCCTCCGCAGCATGGGAGCCCAAATCCTTCTCACACATTATGTGGGTCTCCCTCTAATGATACAATACCTTATGACAAAATGATCACTTGCACATTCTCTAGAAGACTGCCTGAGATTCACCCTGCCCCAAATGCTAGCCCCACTCAACATTCTAAACCAAGAGCATTTCCTTGTCATATTGCCAAAAGAGTTTTCTCAACATTGTATTTTCACCCATGAACACACTTATCCCCAGTGTTTACCTATTCCCTCTCCCAACTGTCCTCCAGTTCCGTGGGCCATTCAACCCTTTCTCCCAACCCTATGCCCTGTCAAGCTTGCTCTGCCCAACCCAATAGAATTCCTACACCGCTGTCTTACCTCTTCACTGCAAAACTATTCACTTCCACCTTATCATAGATTTCACCCATACGGGCATTGGCTTACAACCTTCTTCTCCCTTCCTATTTCTTGTATACCTGTCTTTCAGACTCTACCTCTCTGAGTCATCTCAATTTGCTCAATTCATGTCAGACAGGTTTTGTAATATTTGTCCTTCAATACATGGCTTGCTTCACTCAACATATGGTCCTTAAGATTCATCCATGTTATCCATGTGTTACTACTGTATTCCTTCTTACAGCTGAGTAGTATTCCATTGTATGTATAGACCACATTGTGTTTATCCATTCTTCTGTGCCTGGGCATTTGGGGAGATTCCAACTTTTGGCAATAGTGAATAATGCCGCTATGAACATTGGTGTGCGTAAATCTGTTTGTGTTCTTGCTTTCAGTTCTTCTGGGTATATACCCAACAGTGGAATTGTTGGGTCATTTGGCAGATCTGTATTTAGTTTTTTGAGGAACAGCCAAACTGCCCTCCACAATTACTGGACTATTCTATATTCCCACCAGCAGTGGATGAAGATTCCCATTCCTCCACATCCTCTCCAACACTTGTAGTCCTCTGTTTTTCTTTAATGGCTACCTGTCTAACGGGTATAAGATGGTACCTCATTGTAGTTCTTTTCTTTTTTAAAAGATTTATAATTTATTTACTTTTTATCCATTTTAACCCCACTACCCCCCTGTTTCTGCTGTTTTGTTGTCCATTCACTGGGCAATTCTCTGTGTCCACTTCCTGCCCTCTCTTTTCATACTTCTCCTCCTGTCTTCACTGGAATTCGTTCCTGGGAAACTCCAATGTGGGAAAGAAGCATTCTGCCACCTACCCCACTTTAGTTCCTGATTTTCAGTGCATCTCGACTTGGCTCTCCCTTGTGTTACTCTCCTGTCACATCATCATCTTGCTGCATGCGGTGCACCCATGCATGAGGCCTGGAGGTGCACCCGCATGTGGAGCCTGGGGGCAAGGCCAGGTGGTGCACCCACTTGTGCGGACTGATGGCACACCTTTATGACCCTACTCATGGGGCTACACCCACAGGTGGGGCCTGGGGTGGGGCCTGGCAGCACACCCACTGATAGGGCCTGACAGAGCACATGCACACAGGGCCTGGTGGGGCACCCTCTCTCGGGACCTGAGGACACAACCATGCAAGAGGCCCAAGGCCCGGTTATGGGGCCTGGAGGCATACCTGTTGTCAGGGCCTGATGGCACACCCATGGGTCCCCTCTTGCGGGGCCTGATGGCACACCTGCACGTGTAGCCTGGGGGCGGGGCCTGGTGGCACACCTGCTCACAGGGCCTGAACGCACACTTATGCATGGGACATGGTGGTGGGGCCTGGTTGCGTTCTTGCTTGCGGGGCCTGATGATGGACCCACACACAGGGTCTGATGGTGCAACCGGCTGTGGGGCCTGGGGGTGTGCCCACTCATGAGGCCTGAAGTCAGACCTGCTCACAGGGACTGGAAGCCTACATGCTTTCTATATTTTTCTTTTTTTATTTTACCAGGAGATTCCAGGAATTGAACCCAGGTCCTTCCATACCAGAGACTGATACCCAACCATTTGAGCCACATCCATGCCCTTCATTGTAGTTTTGATTTGCATTTCCCTAATAGCTAGTGATGTTGAGCATCTTTTTATGTGCTTTTTAGCTATTTGAATTTATTCTTTGGAGAAGTGTCTATTCAAATTACTTGCTCCTTTTTAAAATGAGTTGTTTTTTATTTTTATTTTTGAGATTTAGAATTTCTTTATATATGCTGGATATTAGGCTCCTATCAGATATATGGTAACCAACTATTTTCTCCATTTGGGCAGGCTGTTTTTTACCGTTTCTAGACAAAATTCTTTGAAGTGCAAAAGGCTTTAATTTTGAGGGGGTCCCATTTATCTATTGTTTCCTTTTGCTGCTCTTGCTTTAGGTGTGAACTTCATGAAGCCATTTCCAAATATAAGGTCCTGTAGATGCTTCCCTGCATTATCTTCCAGGGTCTTTATGGTCTTTGCTTTTACATTTAGATCTTTGATCCATCTTGAGTTGATTTTTGTATAAGGTGTGTGATGATGTTCCTCTCTCATTCTTTTGGATGGGGATATCCAGTTCTCCAAGCACCATTTGTTGAAGAGACCTTTCTTTCCCAGTTGAATGGGCTTGGTGTTCTTGTCAAATACCAGATGACTGCATATGTGAGGATCTATATCAGAGCTCTCAATTTGGTTCCATCGGACAGTACGTCTCTCCTTATGCCCACACCACACACATACAATTTAATTTCACATAAATTTTATTAGCATAAATTATGGTGTCCTAATTTCCCAATTGTTAGGAAAAATATCACATCGTTATTTGTGGGACAATGGGAATTGATTGTCTGAAGGCTTTGTAGGCTGGATTAATTTCTTCTTTATGGTGTTGTTAGCATACTAGTAGGTTGACAATCCTTGTGTGTCTTGGCTTACCATTCACAATTCAGGATCCCCACCTTTCTAACCCAGTTTCCAGCTGATTTACAGCTTCTCACTTCATCCTGTGAATCTTTCTCTTTTATGTCCTCCAATAATAAGATTAGGATCCATGAATCACATTAATGCAAGGTATTAAAAATAGGGTAATATATGGGAAATCTTTATGTTATGCATGATTTTTCTATGAGTCTACAAATTGTTTTTTAACTTTTGAAATTTAATTCACTGGGTTTTCATATTGTATAACTTGTGCCCAACATGTAAACCAAATGTTTTGGTAACATACATGTATTCCCATTGCCATGCCCTGTTTTATCTATCATTGTTTTGAGAATTCCTATATACATTTTATTCTGTTGTATTGTTAACTTGTCTGTTTTGGACCTATATCACAATGTTACTTGCTACCATTTTATAGCAAGACTTGATGTCTGCTAAGTGTATCCTTCTAAATTTTTTCTCCTAAAATGTGTTTTGCTATTTGGATTTCATATGAGTTTTAGGGCCAATTTGTCACTGTATACAAAAGAATATCACCTGTGAATTTTATTCAGGATTCATTTAATAAATACATAATTGACATATTTTAATTTTCATTGTTCCAATCCATAAATATGATTTATATCTCCATTAATTTAGTTATTTAATATTTCTCAATGAAATTTTTAATTTTCCATGAGATCTAGCATACCTCTGCTACACATCTATAAACATTGCTCTGTCAACTATCTATCTATATTTATCTATCTATCTATCTATCTACCTACCTATCTATCTATCTATCATCTATCTTCCTATCTATCTATCTAATTAGTCATCCAAAGTGGTGCCAATGGAAATATCAGAAATCTGTTGACATTTATAATGGGTATTTATGTGGGGTAGAACCCCACAGTTACCAGGCCATAAAGCCTAACTTACTTCCTACACCAAAGTCTATTGCCACGTGTTGGAGCAAGATGGCTGCTGATGTCTCTGAAGGCTCTGCTTACCTGGGTTCCTTTCTTCCCAGGGCTTGCTTGTCTCTGGGCTCAGCTCCTATCCTATATCCACAAGGCCAACCCTAGACTATCAGGCAAATGGCTTATTTCTCTTCCCAGGGCCTTTACTCATTCCTCACAACCAAGCTCCTCTGTGTGCTTACTTTCCAGGACTCCAGCTCAAAAACTCCAACATCAAAACTCCAACTCTGTCCTTTGCCATGTCTTTTATCTTTGAGTGCCCATCCACCAAGGGGTGGGGACTCAATGCCCTACTGACATGGCCCAATCAAAGCCAAATCAAAATTTAATCAATTACAAGTTATACCTCTGACAGATCAGTTTACAAATATAATCCAGTAACTATTTTTGGAATTCATAAACAATGCCAAACTGCTAAACTCCACCCTCTGAATTACAAAAAGACATTACAGTACTTAAAAAGCCTTAAATCAGGACAATGCTAAATACAGAATCATATCACAGTCAGTTTTAAACAATGCAGTTTGTCTTGCAGCAAAATTCTGTCTGCTGTAGACCTCTGAAAATTATAAAACCATTTATCTGCCCCCAATACACAAATGGACAGACAAAGGATAAATGTTTTCTTTATATTATGTAGAAATTGGGAGGGAAACCTGAGTCAAGTGTCCTCTACAGTTCTGAAAACCTTCAGGGCACACTTCACTAGATTTCAACATCTGAGAGTCATTTTTAAGATGACAATTTCTTCTCCTTGGGGCCACATAGGGATCCACACTTTCCAAAGGCTTGCCTAATGGCCATTTTCTTGGTTACACCTTCATCAAGCATCTGGATGGTAACTGAGCTTCATACTTCACCCTCTAAGAGCGATGGAGAGATTGTCACAACTTACCCCATCTTTGGGTTAGATTCTTAACCTCCCTAGTACAGTGAAATGAAGACAACATATTCCCTAACTTTTGGCATACATGTTCAAGCGTCTCAGAGCAAAGAGTTGTCCATCTAGCTTTCCCTAATCCCTGAGGAATAGGTCCACCCCTCTCAGACCTATGGGGTGTTGACCTTAACTCCCCAATCCTTGAGGAATGTGCTTCACCGTCTCTGTACCCTGGGGCACAAAAACTCTCCCAGAACATCGAGTGGGAACATCCACCCTCTTTAACTTTTGGGGGAAACTCAGCCTCTCTGTACACATGGGTGGGGTTCATCTCTTGGCTCAAGACAATATCTTATTGCCACATGTCAGCTTCCATGGTTTTCCTCTTAAAACTGTTTCTCCTTCAATCTCTCCTTTCCATGTCTCACTTATTCCAAGCTAACAGTGGTTTTGTTCATACAGCAGTCTCAAAAAACTTGTTGGTTTACCATTCAAGAAGCAGGGGGCCAAGGCATCAGACAGTTAGACTTTTCACAAGTCTTTCCTAGATAGCTGCATCTTCAATCCTGATTTACAAGTTCCAAGTTTAGTTAAGTCCTTAAATGAGGCACTATAATCTGGGGGCTAGATTTCCAGAGACTTGGAAGTTCCAGAATCAGTTTCTGTTTTCATTGTGCCCAACAGATTAGTTCTCAGCTCATCTCTCTTTTCTAACATTTTGCTATAAGCTGCAAGGAGAAGCCAAGCCACATTCTCCAAGTTTACTTTGGAAAATTCTTCATCTAAATGCCCAGGCTCACTGTGTTCAAATTCTGCCTTCCATAAAATATTGGGAGTTAATCTTGCTAAATTCTCTAGCAAGAGATATTTAACCCTTATGAGATATGTGATTTCCTCATATTTTCTCCCATTGAGTATGTTGTCTTTTCATATTTGTTATAAAGTCCTTTAATGCACAAACATTTTTAATTTTGTTGTTGTCTTATTCATCTATTTTGCTGTTGTTGCTTGTGCTTTGAATGTAAATTCTAAGAAACCATTGTATAATAGGATGTCCTGGAGGTGCTGAGCTACATTTTCTTCTATGAGTTTTGTCATTGTGTTTCATATATTTTGGTATTTGATCCGTTTTGAGTTAATTTTTGTATATGGTGTGGGAAGGGTCTTCCTTTTTATTTTTTGCATATTTATATCCATATCTTCTAGCACCATTTATTGAAAAGACTATTCTTCCCCAATTGAGTGAAATTGGCAGCCTTGTCATAAACTAATTAGACATAGACTTGAGGGTTTCTTTCCAAACTCTCAATTTGTTTCCGTTACCCTATATATCTATTCTTGTGCCTGTAACATGCTGCTTTGACCACTGTAGTGTTGAAATGAGTTTCATCATCAGGAAGTGTGAGTACTCCAACTTTGTTCTTCTTTATTAAAAAAGGTTTTTAGCTATTCAGGCTCCCTTATCTTTAAAAAAAAATGAAATTCGGCTTTTCCTTTTCTGGTAAGTAGGATGTTGGAGTTTGGACATGGATTGTGTTGAGTCTGGAAATTTATTTGGAGGAGAATTAACATCTTATAGATATTTAGTTTTCTAATCAATAAGCATGGAATGCCTCTGTATTTATTTAGATCTTCTTTGATATATTTTCACAAAGTTTTGTAATTTTTTTCTACGTATAAATCCTTTACTCATTTGATTGAATAAATTACTAGATATTTAATTTATTTAGTTGCTATTGTAAATGATTTTATTTCATGGATTTTCACCTCAGATTGTTCATTACTAGTGTATAGAAACACTACCAATTTTTGCATTCTAATATTGTTCCCCACCATTTTGCTGAATTAGTTTATTACCTCTAGTAGCCTTGTTGTATTTTGTGGGGGACTTTCTCTATATAGGATCAGGTCATCTGCAAACAGCGGAAGTTTTACTTTTACCTTCCAATTTGGATGACTTATTTATATACTTCCTTTTCTTGCCAAACTGCTCTGAATAGAGCTTCTAGCATAATGTTAAATAATAATGGTGACATTGTGAATCCTTGTCTAGTTCCAGGTATTTGAAGGAAAGTTTTCATTCTTTCACCATTTCATATATGCTTTTCATCACGTTGAGGAAGTTTCCTTCCATTTCTATATTTTGATGTGTTTATTTTATAACAGAAATCTTATTTGTAGAGAAGCTTAAGATTTACAGAATCTTAAATTCCCATATAATCCCCCACACACATATTTTGCCCTATTAACATCAAACACTAGTTTGCTATACTTGTTACAATTGATGAACCAATATTGAAGCATTGCTACTAACCAAAGTCTATAGTTTACATTGTGCTTTACATTTTGTACTGTACAGTTTTATAGGCTTTGACAAATATATATCATGTGGGCATCATTACAAAATCATACTGAACAATTTCACTACCCTAAAAATGCCCCCTGTTCAAAATATTTAATCCCCTCTCTACCTAATAAATCCCTTGCAAAACACTAACTGTATGTCTATATTAAAGATTCTTCCTTTAACATAAGATAATAACTACAATAACAATAAATCTATTTTGGTCCATTGTTACACCCTCCCCCCCGTTTGTTCATTCTTCAATCTTGAGTGATCTGTGATGATGTCTAATCTGACTGCTTCAGCATGATAAGGATTTAGATATTATGGGGCAAATGGAAGGAAGAGTTTTGCTTGCAGTTGTATATCCTCCTTGTTTTTGGATGAGACTTGCCCATCATTATCATTTTGTCATTTGTTGAGGGCAAGCCCAAGAACTGGAGAGTAGGAGTTGGCTGCAACTCTGCTGGGATTCAAGGCTCAGCTGACATATGAACAATCCAAAGATTTAAGTCTCTGAGTGTTATATTAAACATGAGTATTGAAAATTATAAGTTCAAGTAAAAGGAGTAGAAGAATCATAAGAGGGAAAATAATAAATGAGTATAATAATGTTATATTTTGGAAG
>JAQZBX010073053.1:0-14976 GCA_029593785.1 Cabassous unicinctus | reverse complement strand
AAAAAAAAAAAAAAAAAAAAGAATCATTCTAATGAAATAATCGGTGGTTCCAATTACTTAAATATTAGGTTGGTGGTGGCTAAATTTTTAAGACTTTCAAACTTGTCTCTAAACTTGTCAATCACTATAAAATAAGTGTGGGCAGTTCATAAAGCTGACATATCATACAAGGAAAACAATATACGGAGGGCCCAGACTTTCATTTCCGTACGGGTACATCTCACAGAAGTAAGAATTGCATCACATGCCACTGACCATATAATGGAGAAATCTGTTTCTCTCTTCAAGCAAACAGAGACTTCCTATACATGCATCCGGCATGATAACATGGTGATACATCTTAGATTTGCCATTTAAATACAGACTTTGTGAACAGAAATCAAAACAATGTTTGAGATTGTGAGTATAAAAAATGAAGAGAAACATATTCTTTAGTATTTTTCCCAAGACACTGGTATGATGATAAAATAACATCAGGGGGCAGATGTGGCTCAAGTGGTTGAGTGCCTGCTTTCCACATGGGAGGTCCCGGGTTCGGTTCCCGGTGCCTCCTGAAAAAACAAAAACAAACAACAAGCAAAACAGACGGAAAAAAAAAAACTCAGGGGAGCTGATGTGGCTCAGTGGTTGAGTGCCGGCTTCCCACATACGAGGTCCCAGGTTCAATCCCCAGCCCAGGTACCTCAAAAAACAAGCAAACAAACAAACAAAAAACAATATCATAAAGAAAAGGATGACTGTGGCCAAAACCTAAATCAAAGTTAATTTCTATGGCTGGATTTATACATTATAAAATGGACAAAACCTCAGCCAAAAACAGATACTTGGAGCAAATATAAAACTTCTCAGAGCAAAAATGTGTCTTGTGGTGCTAATGAAATGGCAGGAGTGAGGAAACTGGGCTTATGCTGCCACTGCTCTTGATGGAGGTTATTCTTCGTTAAAAATGGCCTGGCCTTTCACAGGCCAGCTGGTGCCAATGTTTGCTCAACCAAAATCATCCAAATTTGAGTGTTCTTCAAAATATCAATAAATGACAGGACATAAATGTATCTACTAGGTTGAATACTTATTTTAAAATCTTCCATGTTATGAACTAGGAACATTCCAGAAAATTCTAGTCCAATCTCCGAGAATAAAATAAGCTCTATTTAGATCTAGTCTTATTGTACACTTCACATGTTTTTAGTAAAAGGGGCACAAAGTAAGTGTGAGAGAATAAGTGGAAGGTAGGATCTCCATATACTGAAATGAATGAAGGAGTGGAACTTACTGACGGGTAAGCACACGGACCCCGTGCCCGTACTCCATGGAAAAGAGCAAGGCAGACGGGGTTCCGCTCACAGGGAGCCCTTGGCCACTCAACGGCACCCATTCTCTCGCATCCAACATCAAGACTGCACTTCTGGATGCAATCCGTGGGCTTTAAGTTCGAGATGAGGTTTTCCTCACACTCAACGTAGCAGAAATTTTCTGTGTTCTTTTAAGTCTTTGGGTATTTTTTGATCTACGTGCTTCGTTGTTTTTAAATAGCAGCAATTCAACTTAACGCAGCACTGAACAAAAAGTAGTCCTTTTCAGTTCCACTCGGGACTCAGCACACAGGTACCTGGCTTACATTTTAACTTTGGATTTGGATTTTTAAAAGGTGCCGTGCTTGTCGGTATCACCTCCCTCCGCTCGAGTATGCTTGTCACTGCTTTGGAGATAATCGAGGTAGGGAAAGGCCAAAAGGTTCATCTGGAAAGCTTGCTACGGTCTTAGGGGCCACATCACATCTGGCTTTATCCTGCATCCTGCTACGCTTGTGGAAGTCTGGGGCACCAGGTGAGAGGAAAACAGAATGCAGTGTACGGCTATGCTACTTAAAGCATGCAACAATACTTGGGTAAGCATGCCTGTTACGCCTCACTGGGAGCCTCTCGCTTTTAGGAAAAAGATGCAGGAAAACACTCAGACTTATTTCTGGCAACCGGATTCACTGGCACGACATAAATTAATGGCCCCATATTGTACCAAAAAAACGGTGAAGCAAGAATAGTCTTCAGGCCTTTAAGAAATCCATGATGAGTGATCAAATTCCCAAACCTCTCAGGTACCCAATGCCTACTTCAAAAATACCCTTATGCTTCAATTTCCTCTTTTCTTCATTAACATAATGAAATACTTGGATCCTGATTCCCGACTCCTGCCCCTCCCACTATAAAATTTGGCTTTCCGGCAACAGGGAGCCGGTGATTGTCTTCTGCCCGTCCTCCGGGGTGGACACGGCTCTGGTAAGCACGGTGTCCCTCACCTCGGGCAAACGGCCTCGGCCAGCACCCTCCCCTCCACGCTGGCCTCTGGGCGAGTAGGCGCGGAGCACGTTGCAGCTAAGCCCTGCCACACCCTCCCTTCCCCCGAGGTCAGCGGAAACACACTCTCAGGCGGTGCACTATCAGGCGTTCAGGAAGCAGCGCTTTCCCCATCGAGGGTTGATCGGTGTTTCCAAGATGTCCTGCATTTCACTAGGGACGATGAAACCTGCAATGAGAAAGAGCAAGGCTGTGGGTGCGTGGAGCGGACCGAGGGGCACTTTGTAACGCGGCATCACCACGACAAACGGGCCTCGTGACAGTACTGTTACGACAGATATGCTGGAAAGCAGCCCAGTCCCTGCACCAGGGGGTCCTCAGGGGGTCCGTGAGCTTGAATTGAAAACAATCAGCTTATCATCTTTATTTTCTCTGACCTCTAACTGAAATCTAGCATCTCCTTCACGTATGAGTGTTGCAATAAATCAGAGTAGTATTCACTTCATATCACATCACAGTTGCTACATATCTCGAAAAATCACTTATGCTCATCCATATGTTGAAATGATGGTGGCTGTCAGGCCCCACGCTAGCTGAGTGTCATAAAACTACCTGCCGCTACATTCTGAGAAGGGAACCATGGTTTTCACCTGATGGCAGTGTGAAAAGCCCCTGGCCTGGACAGAAGCGGTCAAGAGCAGCCGGTACTGGAGAGGCTGCTCAAGGGCACGGGGTGCCCGGCTCATGGTTATAGAGGGAACATCAGCCAACAGTCTCCATCTCATCAGCTTCAGCCTCGCCACCCCCTGCGGACGAGCCCCAGTGCATCGCTGCACCTGAATTTCCGCGCCTGCTGGGTGCGCCCAGGAACTCAGGAAGACGTGCACAGTGACCCGCACGGCCTTTCCTTGCAAGCCCCGCGCTGTTCACACCGTTTAGAGCTCCACCATCTTCAGCACGTCAGCCGTGCCCCTCGTCTCGCCTTCCCTCCATGCCCCGTTAGTCACCAAGTCCCGCCCGACGGCCTCGCTCTGGTGCAGGACGGCTGGCCGGCCCTGGACGCCCCCAGCCACCTCCCGAGGGCCCCGCACACCGCCGCACCCACAGCCCCCTCCCTCCCTCCGCCTTCCAGCGACAGCCGCGCTCCCAAGATGACGCTCAGAAGCTCCGCAAAGCCCCGACTGACTCGCCTCTTCAGCCCTTCCTAGTGGTTCCACATCCACGCCCCTCCCCGCACCGCGTCCTCCGTGTCGCCCCGCCCAGGCTCTCTCCACCCAAGCTGCGCCCCGTTCTCGTTACAAGGCGCCCTCCCTCCAGCCGGGGCTGAAAGCGGTCCATGGCGCCCCACCCCCGGCAGGGGGCGTTTAATCTCTCAGGGTGGAGACTGGGCCTTGAGGACGAACGTCCCGTGGACCCAGCGACCCCGCCACGCCTCACCAGAGGCTCCCTTCCCTACCCAGCGTCACTCCCGTCTCCAGCCTGCAGGACCCTACTCTGCGAGGCTGCCCCCAGACCCGTGTCTCCTCCTCCCGGGGGAGCCGGCGGCACTCTGCCCGTGCCCCCACAGCTCTGAGGTGACGAGTCCCGCAGCCCGTGACCCTCGCCGCCGCGTGCGTCTGCTGTCGCGTGGAGGGGCGCTGAGGGAAGAGCGCGCTTCCCCACCCGTGCCGTGCGCGCGAGGCAAGGGCGGGTTGATCATCTGTGATGGCGACGCGGGCTTCCGGATGTTACTGCTGCAAGTCTGGAACCTTCCAAGGTAAAAATACAATAAAAATAGCAAACGCCCAAGCTTGCCTAAACTGGCGAACATGCGACTGACGCAGAAACGTGCCCCCTTAGTTCACTTAGCTCTAGGCCAGGTCTGGGCCGTACGTGAGCCCCAAGGTCTGCGTTTGCTAAGCAGACACAGCCCGTTCTGCCCGCCCCCTCCTTCCTGCCCTCACCCCCTCAGGCCCTCGGCACCAGCTCCCCCCCGGGGGTGGGACGCTCCCCCAGGTGCGCTGACGGCACCTCCTTGTCATTTAAGCCACAGAACAATCTCTTTTTGGCCTTCCCACCTGCCCTGCCCACGGCATCCTGCAAACTTCCTTCCCAGCACCCGGCGCTGCCTGCACTTACCCGTCTTTGTTTGCTGGCTGGGGGCTTTTCCCTCGCTAGGACATCATCCGCGTAGAGCACAGGCCTCTCCGACAGAGCCCAGGGAATCTAGGAGCTCAGGTAAGGGGGGCTGACGCAGAGGAGCTGAACGCACAGAGCGGGCTCCCGAGAGCCAGGGAGCCGTGTACAAGTAACCCCTTCAACTGAACAGTCCCATCATGCGGCTCCTAAAATTAACTTCAGCTAAGTTCACGTTCATTTACGATAACCCGTCCAGTAGGACACCCCAAAATGCTTGTAGGGAGAGTCAACCCCAACCTAAAGGAAAAACGGAAATTCTAGAAAAGATTCCAGAAGAGAAACAAAGCCTCTCAAATCAAACTTCTTATCTAAAACGTGGAAGAAAGAGAGCAGGGGATAGTCATGACAGTAGCACGGACAGTGTTTACTACGTGCCCGGCACAGGTGCAGCTACCATGCACACACGGTACATGTGGCACCCGCGCCGCACACATGGCTGCACGTGGCACCCACGCCGCACGTGGCACACATGGCTGCATGTGGCACCCATGCTGCACATGGCACACAGCGCACACTCCCACACATGGCACACACGTCACACGTGGCACACACGGCCTCACGTGGCACACACCACACGTGACGCGCGTCACATGTGGCACACTACATGTGGCACACATTGCACATGGTGCACACTCCCACACGTGGCACATGCCACACGGGGTCCTCGGAACAGCCTGCTGGCGGAGCTACAAATCGCCTATGGACACAAGCGAAGGCGCAGGTATGTTGAGCTGTTTGGTCTGAGCTCAGAACTCCCGTCCCCTCCTGCACGCTCGTCCAAAGAGGCCCGGGAGCCGTCCGGGTAGAAGAGCGGCAGGTGGCCAGCTGCGTTTCCATCCAGATCCCTCAGCTCCCATCAGCGCTGGCCACGGGAAACTCCTGTTCCACATCCCCAGGCTTTGAGGCCAGTTGTCTTTTCCCCAAAGGGGACCAGAGGAGAAGGCGCTCAGTGCACACTTGTTACTGCAGCTGCAGGGCTGTCCCGGGAATGATCGCGCAGGGTGGGCTCCCCTGTGCAGCACACGCATGTGCTGTCCCCTGACGCAGAGGCAAGAGCCCAGGAGCCTGACAACCCAGGGCCAAGTCTCCCAGCCCCACCTGCCTGGGCTCCACGTTCCTGGGGCTGAGTTCAGACCCATCTGACAGGCTCTGAGCACCTGCCGGCCACGTCCTTCTCGGTCCACTCTGCAGACACCCGTCCTTTGGCCCTGGATTCGCAGGACAGGGCGGGAGCGGCCTGACGTGAGAGCTTCACGTCTGGGGGGTGAAGAAGGTAAATCAAGGCTGGGGTGGGCCACGAAGGGAGAAGCCAGGGGACCAGAAGAGACAATGTTCCGAAGCCCAGCACTAGCTGGGAAGGTGTCTTGCTTTTTTCATTTCCAACAGCCAGGGCACTTCCCGGGCTTGTCTTGCTTTTTCCCCCAGATGCTATCTGTCCATGGACCCCGTCAGAGACCACGTCCCTGAGCCTGCAAAGCACCGGAAGGCTACCACCCCTTAAAGCAAACAAGGCTGTGAGCGCAGTGATGTGCTGAGAGAAGCCAGGGCTGCACAGGGGCTGCCCAGGTCCGGGAAAACACACGGAGCCTCCTGCTCTCCAATCAGAGAAGGACCTTTGTATCTGTTTAAATCAGGCACCTTATTTTAAATTCAGCTCTAAAATGTTATGGCTGGAGGTACTGACAAAGGAAATTATTCTTAACTTTGCTGCTCCTCGGTGGTCTGCACTGATTTTGCAGCGTGAGAAGCTGGGTGTCCCCTCCTGGAAAGCTTGCCTGTCTGACGGAATGACAGTTTTGGCTTCGGGCTTCGAGCTGCTGGAGAAATAAACAAAGGGGCCGTGGCCTCAGGACATCTGAGCTCGGACCCTCCTCAACTCAGGGTGGTCCTGCAACCCAGATGGGACGCTAGCTACCTTCTTCTTCCTTTTGAAACAGTAATTCAGGTTTCTTACCTTCATACTGTTGAGAGGGAGGGAAGAGGAGGAAAAGCTATTTTTAAGTTATGGAATTCAGGAAAGAATAATTCTCCCACTAAAGATGGATCCTCTGTAACAATTTTTTTAAAAAATTACACATCTTCCTGAAAATTCATCCAGATAATACAAATTACGCACATATGTAACTATTACCTACCTATATTTCCCTATTAGTTACGTATATAAATCCGGAATAACTAAGAGTCGACTCGTCACCCACACACACTCGTGCTGAACAAGGACCAGGCTCACCATGGCTGCCCAGCCCCCAGGGCCACCTCTGCTCATTCCACCTGCGGGCCAGGCTTTCAGCTGTGACCGCTTGCAGCAGTGAGCCAGCGATCTGTAACCTTTCTACTTCCTGTCTAGGGAGAAAGTCAGTGGAGCATCCGGGAGAGACAGCGACACTGTGGATGCAGCTTCCCATTCCTCGGGGGAGGGCCCCTTAGTTACTGGCATCGCGGCCCCACCTGGAGTTCCTGCCAGGTGACAGCACACCTAGAAGCTGAAGGAGCAGCTCACGTTACCTGCAAGTCCGCAGAAAGCAGAAACCCCTCGAGGGGGTCTCTAGCATGAGGACTGCTCTACATATTTCTTTACATATTTATATGTAGCAACACAGGACAGAAAAGGGGAAAGGGACACCGAGAACCTCACTCTATAACAAAACCACCAGGAGATTTTGGTGTTGTTTCCTACGAATTGTTTTTCCTATGCATTCAATGTTAAATAAAATACACCACTGCTATACTGACATTTATGCAGTATCATAAGTTATATGTTTAATGTTATATGTTAATGATCTCTTGGCACCCTTTTTAACTCTAAGGCCTTTGAATCAACAATCCTGAGTCCTTGATTATCTCTCTTAATATAACCAGCAAATAATTTATAACCTAATAAAATTAGGCATATGAAAATATACTATGTACTCTAAAAATGTTATTTAATATCTCAATAACAAAATTCAAAGTTTATTAAAAGTAATATTTTCTCTTGATTATAAATCTGATACATGTTAAGAAAAAGACTAAAATTACCCATAATCTTACCACTCAGCAGTAACCATTTTACTGTTTAGCTTTGAAGTAAGATTTGTCCTTCCGTGCAATCTGATTCAGGGATTTAGAGAATTATTTTAAATTACAGAAATTCCAAGGACTTGTTGGCTGGGGTGGGCTCCTTCCAGAAGGCAGCAGCCCTGTTTAATGATGCCTCTCCCTTCCAGCGGACTTTGGGGTTTTACAGGGCTGGAGGTGGGGGTGGCTGCTGGGGGAGGAGATTCCGGAGGTGGCACAGGCGCCAGGTAGAGCTGGGCGCCTCTCAGGCACGGGAGGAAGTCCTGAGGGACCACGCACCTCTGCCCTTGTGGCAGGGCCTGGAATCACCCCAGTTCCCTGAGCTCTCTGGAAAACACGGGGGGAAGCCGCAGGAGTTAGATGAACACACGCATGCTCGCCCTGCAGCTGCTGAAGGCAGCCCACCGAGACCAAGACTGCCACGAGGGGCTGGCGCCGGCTTCGGTCAGGGGACGCCGCCATGGCGGAACCTCGTCTACCGGAATCAGGGCTTGGGGACGCATCCTTCAGTGTTTCTTCTAAATGTGTCTTCAACTAGGTAAGGCAGCCATAAGTTTCAGAAATCCCAAAGACCCAAAAAGGTGAGACATGACAAGACCCCTCCCACACCTGCCCCAGCTACCCAGGACCCCCAGGGGTAACCCATCTGGTCAGCTTTGGTCCATCTCGCCACAGGACAGACGCAAAGGAAGCCATCCACGGGAGTGGTCCTGTCCATCACGAATCTCAGCTGTGTGGGAGACTATGTCTGGAAAAAGGGGGGCCGAGCAGAGGGAGCTGGGCTGCTTCGACCTGCTCACCAGCACCCCGAATCCACAGGGAGTCAGGAGGGAAGGCTCCTTGGCCGAGGAGGCCTGTCTGGGGCTGGAGGAGCAGAACTGGCCACGCTGAGCGAGGGGATGTTTTGCAGGCTGTGTATTCCCTCTGAGCGAATCTTTTCACCAGCAGCTTTCTAAATGCCAACATTATCATTTTTGTATTACTTTGATTAGAAACAGCAGTATTTACCAGCACTTTTTCCTCTTACATACTGAAAACAATTTAAAAATCACAAGCATGACTTTAATGTCCCAGAGCTAAGGTACTTCCCTGCTGGAAAGCACCTCTCACGATGAGATACATATTGATGGGAAAAGAGCACACAGGGGCCTTCCTGCCAAGTTTTTAAGAATACTTACGCCAGACATATTCATCTTAGCGACATGAATATTTTATTTTTCCTCATCTGGAAAGACATTTTAAAGAGCGTTAATTGATATATTTTTGGATAACTTTTAGTTTACCCTTGATATCAGCTTTACAAAATAAACAAAGCCAAACTTGTAATCTTCCCTGAAACGCGGTTCATTACTACTTACATCTATTAATATTTCCTTAAATAATCAAGGCATCAATGGACTTTCTGTGGAACACACAGTATATTATAAATTTCTTCTAGATGAATAAATATAGAAATATAGCCAGAAGAATTTTGAAGGTGAAATAAATGCCCCATCAGGTATAAAAAGGTTCCAAGTCTGTTCTAATTAAGGCGTGTGGCAGGGTGCGCAGGGGTGGCGAGCAGCTCGTCAGAGCATCATAAAGCATTCAGACTCTAGGCCGTGCACACATCCAAACAAGGGTTTCACATCTGGGGAAAATAAAAGGAATTGGCGCTACTGATACAGAATAAGGTTAGGTTACTCGCTTGATTCACACACACAATTAAACGCCCAACAGATCTAAGCGTGAAAAAAAAAGTTGAAAATAGCTTTATAATCTTGGCATGGGGAAGGCTTTCCTACAAAAGACACAAAACACTGAAGCCAAAAATAAAAATACAGACAGATTTGAATACGCAGAAATTTAAACAAAAGACCATAAACAAAGTTGAAAGGTTAACAACAAAATCGTGTCTACTGGTGACATACACAACAAAGTGCTGAGATCCTCAGTATCTGTGGGGTTTTTACGAATCTACATGAAAAAGACAGACAACCCAAAAGAAAACTGGCCAAAGGTTTTGAACAGGCTAATCAAAGAATAAATATGTACTAAAATGGCCAATAAAAATGGGAAGATTTTATTTATTTATAGGAGGTACCGGGGATTGAACCCAGGACCTCGTACGTGGGAAACAGGCGCTCAACTACTGAGCTACATCCGGTCCCCCAAAATAGGAAGATTTTAAAAGTAAATAAAGATATAAAAGATGCCCAACTTCATAGATTCGAGCAAAATGGGGTATTTCTGTTCTTCTCCCTTGCCTCCTAAACAACATGCTAGCGAGGGCGGGCAGACCAGGCAGCCTCGTAACTTCTAGGTCAGAGTGTAAACTGAGGGCCCCGTGGGAAGATACCGAAGGAGAGCCTTTCAGCCTTTGGAGACGTAAAGGAGCCATCACAGTCACTCGGGGGGCTCCTCCACAGAAATACTGGGAGGCCGCAGAGCTGCGCGTGCACGAGGGTCAATGCCACGTCCTCGGCAATGAAAATCGGAAGACGCCAAAAACTCCCACTGAGACAAACAAGTTATCTCCAACAAGGGTCTTTGTAAAGTCGTGGCCTTTGACCCACGACGCGCCCGAGAGCCATTCAAAGGCGCGCGGCAGGCTGCTGTGCAAAGAGGTCTCCATGCTGGCGCCGCGTGTGACGGAGCGGGCACACTCACTGTGCACGCGCACGTGTAGAGACACAGAAACACGCCTAGGAGGCGCCCCACAGACCGCCGCTGCGCTGCGGTGCGAATGGGAACGCGGCTGGGGAGGGGCGGGGGCTTTCACATTCACGGGACAGACTTCCTTACTGTTGGAATAGTGGATTCGAACGTATTATTTTTGCACGTAAAAATGCACACCTGAAGAAATGACTCTTACTGCTCCCTGCACCCCAATTTTAATTTCTTCTAACAAAAAAAGGACATCCACCAAAATGTAGTGTTTTTTTATTGTTTTCCACAAATTACTTTGCAATTTATTCTTCCCACCATACTGCCGAATGAAGACAGAGCGATCAGATGCTATGCTTTCTAGGGAAACTGCGCAGAAGTGAATCTACCACGAATGACGACGACGGGGTCGATGAAGACACGGCAGCGCAGGGAAGGGAACGCACACCCCCACCCCCAGAGGCCCGGGCGACCCCTGCGCGTCAAGACCAGCGCCCTGTGGCCAGCTTTACTGGGGTGCAGCTACAGGTGTCACATGTGAGCAGGGCGGGAAAGGAAAGGGATATGGGGTCTAGGCTCGGGCCATGGGCTGAGCTGCGTCCCCAGAAAGACACATCAGGTCCCAGCCCCAATCCCGAGAATGAACACAGGGTCTTGAAGATGTCATTAGGGAGACGAGCCGACCTGCAGCATGGAAGGCTCGCATCCAACAGGACTGGGGTCCCTGGACACAGACCGATGGCCGTGTGGGGACGAGGCAGGGACTCGGGGCTGCAGCTGCTGGCCACAGGGCGCGCTGGGGACCGCGCAAACACCAGGAGCCGGGAGGGGCGGGGAGGCTGCCCCCGTGGGCTTCAGAGGGAGCAGGGCCTGCCGCCACCTTCGTTTCGGAGTTCAGAACACGGAGAACCAACGTCGGCCGCTTTGAGCCACCAGAGCCTGGTGCTTTGCTTCGGCCGCCTGGGACGGCGGCACACGGCACAGGCACGCACTGGGTTCAACAGCATCTCATGGAAACACACTGCCACACAGAGAACAGCTGGATTCGTTCAGGGTGCCTGGGGGACCCCCATGCAGTTAAAAACTAACACAGGATGTAGGAGGAGACAACAAAGAACCGAGAAACAGCCCTGAGAGAAAGAGGGGTCCGTTTGCGCAGCAGGTGCGGGCATGGGGCAGAGGTCGTGCTCGCTCAGGCTCCCGTGAACTTCTGGGAGGGGGTCTGACAGTGAGTCACCGAGGCACGACAGCACCTTCCGCGTGTGTCGTGCTCCCCAGCACTGGGCACCGCCACGGAGAGGGACCACGGCAGACAAAGGAGCATCCTGATGTGTGGCAGCCCTACTGTGCGCATTTCTAGCCTAAAACGTTGGCATTGATTTTACAAAAAGACCCCTGTGGGCTTCTGTCCTGGTAGCTTCTTACAAGTCAGTTTGTTTTTCTTAGGAGGTACCAGGTATTGAACCCGGGACCTCGTACATGCCAAGCAGGCGCTCAACCACTGAGCTACAACCACTCTGCTACAATTCAGTTTTTAAAATTTGATTTGCACAGAAATTTTGGGTGCACACCTGCTAACTAAAGCAAAGCTCATAAACCCAGGAGAGGTCAATAAACAGAAGGCCCCTGTAAGGGGTGGGGGAATGGGATCACCAAGTTCCTTGGGGTGGCGACAGCCTGGGAGGCTGTGGGGCTGGGGGAAAACAGGAGGAACGCAGCGGTTTGTGGAGCAGGGCAAACTAGATTCCCAACCTAAGCTACGACTTTGGGACTCAGTTCCATCCTCTCCACGGTCTGGGTACGGGGAGAGCCACGTACACCCACAGAGGCTCCCGCCACCGTCTGTTCTGGGCATTAAACGTCGACTGGAGCAAACGAACATGCTGATGCTTGTCTTTTGGCCCAGAAAAAGAAACTAAGCCGAGAGGGAACGACACCAAAATGCAGCCCCTTGGAATGATTTGGACTTTTCTGAAGGAAAAAAAGGGGAAATTCTAGGCTGTATGTATGTTACTAGAATAATAAACTAAAAAAGCATAGGCCCATACAACACAGCGAACCCTGATGTAAACCACAGACTAGAGTTAATAGCACAACTAAAACAAATTCTCTCATTGATTGTGGTGAAGGCGCCACACCAACACCGAGTGTTAGGAACGGGTGGGGATGTGGAACTCTGTATTTTGTGCATGATTCTTCTGTAAACCTGCAACTTCTCAAACAACAACAAGACTCTATTATTTAAAAAAAGAGAGAGCAGAGTTTTAAGTTCTGAGATTCTTACTCAGGGGGATTAGTTTAGCGTCCTTAAAGAAGAACACTGAAGTTATTATACATCCTAGGACATCATAATCTTATCTAGTCATACTTTTAAAAATCACCACATGGAATGTTGGGATATCAGTAAAAACAAGCCAGGATGATGGTGGGAGAGACAGAAATTCGTACCTGGATGGTTTCATGTTCAACTGAATTTTGTCTACCTACCTTGTAAACTGTCGACTCTCTTCATGAACTTCCATTTCTGTGCTTTTAAATTCATTGAGTTCTTTCCTGATTGCTGCCTAAATAGGAGAAAACAGAGAAACAGAATTGTTAGGAGGGCCCCTGGCTGCTCAGCACGTGTGGAGCTGTGGGAGCCTGAAACGCCCCTGGTCCTGGGGGGGGCCCTCATTTGTGATCCCATCTGGACGAAGCCAGGTTGAACCCTTCTAAGCAGTCAGCTGGGAGAAGTCAGCGAGAGAGAGACCGCATGTGACAGAGATGCATCGACAAGCCCGGGAACCGCGCGGGGTGCAGCGAGCCAGCTCCAGAGCACTGCGGACTCGGGAGAAAGCAAGGCCAGGTGACTCCTTGACCGTGGCTTCACACCTCTCACACGGTGGGAGCACGGATTCTTGCTGCTTACGCCAACCGTGTGTGGTGTCTGTCGTAGCAGCCCGGGCAACTATGACAGGAATGGGCCCTCGCCTAAGAAATGTCTTGTAGAAAGCAAGGGATTCACGGTATCTCCTGGACAGAGGCATGAGCGACGGAATTTCATCCTGTAACCAAACCTGACCAGGGTCGGCTCCAAGAGTCGTCTTCAAGGCGGGAAGGAAAGAACCTTTGAAACGCATCCTTGGGCCAGGTCAGTGGGTCACACAGCGCACACCCCACCCTTGGTGACCACATGGAAATTATAAGTCACAGGATTTTCTGAGAAACAACACCACTTTCCTAAGAAAGCTCTGCATTTAATGCCACCGCAGCCGCATGGCTCCGATGAGGCGCCCGGAGCTGTTGAGAAGGCAGCTGCTAGTCACACTTTCATGACGAAAGGTGAGACAAAGAGAATCTCAGGTTTTCAGTGCACACTCAACACTCCTGAAGGAAAACGCCAAATAGAACACATTCCTATTGAAGAAAACGTAACCCATGCCACGCCAATCCGGATGTTCCAAGAGATGCGTATGTTATTCAGGTTAAAAAGCAAGATGCTCACGAAAATACTAACATTGAGGATCTGTTAAGAAGAGATGCAAACAACGCCCTCTTAGCGCAGTAGGCAGCGCGTCAGCCATAATCTGAAGAAGAGATGCAGTATTATGGATGTTTTTTGCTTTTAACCTTTTGCTTATCTTTGTTTACAAAGAACATTTTACTCATGTAAAACACGGACTAATAAAAATATCCCATAACTTCTATGCAAAATGGATTCATCAGCCAAAACAGACAATGACGATACAAACCACAGAGAAGTGCCATCACTGAAAGATTAGGAAACCTACTTTGTGGTTGGAAAATGATGAATTTTAGACAAGGGAAAAGAGAGAAGCAAGCCCCAAGGCCCCTCTGGCTGTCCCCCGTCACTGACAACACTGCAGTACACCAGCTTCCCCCTCCCTCCAACGCTCCTTTCAATGGTATACTAGATCCTGCTGTCACGGATTGTCTCCTCTCCCCAGATATATTCCTCAGCCCCTGTGGTTTCTATGTGGAATCTGTGGCTGGGAACAGTGGCAATAATTCTTGCTACCCACTTTCAGAAGAGAGGAGGCAAGCAGGGAAATGTCTGCAGGCCTGCGTCCCCGAGACATGGTCCACAATTTGTCTCAGTCGCTCCCATGATGAGGACATTGTGTCGTTCACCATAAATACCAATACCTACTACTACGAGCAGAATTGCCAAATGGCACTTAACAGCCATCAAGAATTCTTCCTCAAAAGGAGGTATTTTAGTTTGGACAGTGGCACGGAGGCCCATCTCTATATCCATTTCCAATTTCTCCTCTAACGTGAATGGCCAGTAGCAGAAGTGAAAAGTGGTAGACCAGTAGCCCGAAGGCGTGGCTTCTAGTCTTGGCTAGACCCTCAAAAGTGAGTCACTTTTTCACTCCAAAACCTCAGTCTTCCCATCTGAAAAGTGGAATAAGTAGTCCTCACAATCTGGGTTCTGGCATCTGCTCGGCGGCTGCTCCCTGCGACCGGCCTGGCGAGATGAGCCGAGCCGCGGGGCCCGCTCCGGTCCGGCCGTGAGCGCGGCCGCATGATGCATACCTGCCTCGGCCGCTTCAGTCGCCGCCGCCGTCACCGCAGGCTGGGAGGAGCCGCAGCACCGGGGACCCCGCCCGGGCCTCGGGTCCTGTCCCATAGGACAGCATGCACCTTAAGACCCTGAAGAAAAGGCGCAAAATGCTCAAGTAACATTTAAAAATAACTGATGAGGGCGAGTCCGGGAATCATGCAGTCATCAGCACACAGGCTCTGAGACGTCGAACACCACCCGCTGCTGGCTGACGCTGACAACTATGACTCTTCC
>JAQZBX010073052.1:0-14976 GCA_029593785.1 Cabassous unicinctus | reverse complement strand
AATCTACTTATGTCTTTGAATTTAAGATGTGTCTCTTGTGAGCAGAAAACAATTGGGTCACGATTACTATACATTCTATCAATGTCTGCCTTTTGACTGAGAAATTTAAGCTCTTTACTTTTTTTTAAAGGAGGTACCAGGGATTGAATCCAGGACCTTGTACATAGGAAGCAGGTGCTCAACCACTGAGCTACATCTGTTCCTTGCCATTTACTTTTTATTCTTAAATATTTTTTTATTACAGATGCTGCGGGCCTATAAAACAGTCATGCATAATATGCAGAATTCTCATACATCATTCTTCCACCAACAGTGCATTGTTGTGGAATATTTGTTACAGAGTATGAATCAACATCATCACTACTAAGTATGGTCCATAGGTACACTTAGTATATGTTTTCATACACAGACCCCTTTATTAACATCATATATTAGTATTGTACATTTTTTATAGCTTATAAGAGAATGCTTTCATATTTATGCTGTTAAACACAGTCCATAATCCATCACATGAGTCACTCTTACTTAGCCTTGAATTGTAGCATCCATCCAAAATATACACTCACTTTCATTGCGTAGTTATGCAGTCATTGCCTCAGTAAATTTTTGAATGTTTTCCTTAGTCCAAAAGAAAAATACTATATCCTCTATTACTAATCATTAAAATTGATATAGTACCTTCTTTAACATTGATGTAAGAATATTACAATATTTATGTTAACTATAGTCCATAACTTAATTAATTGCATTTTCCCATGCATCACCAGTTACCACCTTGTAATAACATCATACGTTTGTTTTAGTTCATAGAAAAACATTCTTGCATTTTTACTATTAATCACAATCCTTAACCACCACTAATTTCACTATGTAATTCAGTCCCTAGATTATTTTCTAGCTTTCTTTCGATTGATATTTAAATCTATAGACTACTGCTTTCAGCTACAACCGCATTTATAAACCAGTCATGTTAGTTATACTCACTATTATGTGTTATCATCAACTCTTTCCATTTCCACACATTTACAGTTAAGCTAATTAAAAATTCTACATACATTAAGGATCAGTACCCCTTCCTAGCCCTCATCCTATCTCCTAATAAACTATACTCTCGATTTGAGCACCATGTGTTTACTCTTTGTGTTTAGTTCATATTAGTGAGACCATACAATATTTGACCTTTTGTGTCTGGATAGTTTCACTCAGCATAATGTCTTCAAGGTTCATCCATATTGTCATATGAGTCCCAAATTCATTTCTTTTTACTGCAGCATAGTATTCCTTCATATGTATATACTACTTTTTGTTTATCCATTCATTGTTTGATGAACACATGGGTTGTTTCCATCTTTTGCAATTGCGAGAAATGTCACTATGGACACTGGTGTGCAAATGTCTACTTTCAGCCCTGTTTTCAGTTCTTCTGTGTATATTCCTAGTAGAGGGATTGCCAGATCTTATGGCACTTCTATATTTATATATTGAGCAATTATTCATGTGTGCTTTTTTTTGCCATTTGTATTTCCTCTTTGGAAGAAAATGTCTATTCAAGTGTTTTGCCCATTGTTTAAATTGGATTGCTTGTCCTTTTATCACTGAGTTGTATGATCTCTTTATAAAGCATGGAAGTCAAACCTTATCACATAAGTAGTTTTCAAATATTTTCTGCCATTGTGTAGACCGCACCTCGGCAAAGTCCTTTGAAGCATAAAAGTGTTTCTAACTTTGAGGAGTCCCATTTATCCAATTTTTCTTTCATTACCCATGCTTTCATTGTATGGTTTAAGAAATCACCACCTACCACCAGGTCTTGAAGATGTTTCCCTATATTTTCTTCTAGAAGGTTTATGATTCTTACTTTTATATTTAGGTCTTTGATCTATTTTGAGTTAATTTCTGTGTAAGGTGTGAGATAGGGGTTCTTTTTCTTTCTTTTGGCTATAGTTATGCAGCTCTCCCAGCACCATTTGTTCAATAGACTGTTCTTTCCCAGCTGGGTGTATTTGACATCCTTGTCAAAATCACATGACCATAGATATGAGGGTCTGTTTCTGAACCATCAATTCAGTTCCATTGTTCTATATGTTTATCCATATGCCAGTACCAAGCTATTTTTACCACTGTAGCTATGTAATATGATTTAAAGTGGAAAAGATAACATCCTCCAACTTTGTTCTTCATTTTTAAGAAATTTCTAGCTATTTGGTACACCTTGCCCTTCCAAATAATATTGATAATTGGGGGTTCAATTTCTTTATTTAAAAAAAATGCTTTTGGATATTTTTTTGGTATTGCATTGAATCTTAAAACCAATTTCAGTAGAATTGACAACTTAATGATTGTTAATCTTCCAATCCATTAACACAGAATGTCCTTCCATTTATGTAGGTCTTCTTTGATTTCTTTTAGCAATGAATTGTAGTTTTCTGAAAACAAGTCCTTTACATCCTTGGTTAAGTTTATTTCTAAATATTTGATTCTTTTAGTCACTATTGAAAGTGGAATTTTTCCTGACATCCTCCTCAGATCACTCATTACTAGTGATTTTTGCATATTAATCTTGTATCCTGCTACTCTGTTGATTTTATTAGCTTTCATAATGTTCTTGTAGATTTTTCAGGACTTTCTAAGAATAGGGTCCTATCATCTGCAAATAAAAGTTTTACAATTTCCTTTCCAATTTGCATGCCTTTTATTTAATTTTCTTGCCTGATTGCTCTATCTAGAAACTGTAGCACTATATTGAACAATAGTGATAACACTGGACATCCCTCTCTTTTTCCTGATCTCAAAGGGAAAGCTTTCAGACTTTCAATGTTGAGTGTAATGTTAGTTGTAGATTTTTCCCAAAGCTATCATTACAGTTGGCTGTTCATTTTTCTAGTTCCTCTGCTGTGTGGTTAGGTCATTTTTTTTAGGTCTTTTTCTTAATGTAAGAATTGAGGGCTATAAATTTCACCCTCAGCATTGCCTTTGCTGCATTCCATAGGTTTTGATATATTGTGTTCTCATTTTCATTCCCCTTGAGATATTTAGTGATTTCTCTTGCAATTTCTTCTTTGACCCACTGATTATTTAAGAGTATGTCTTTTAATCCTCATAGTCTTTGAATTTTCCATTTTTCTGCCCTGTTGTTAATTTCAAACTTCATTCCATTATGATCAGAGAAAGTCCTTTGTATACTTATCTTTTAAAATTTATTGAGATCTGTCTTGTTACTCAATATTTGGTCTGTCCTCAAGAAGGATACATGCACATGTGAGAAGAATATATATCCTGTTTGGTGTACATTCTTCTGTACATGTTAATTAGTTTAGTTCATTTATCAATTCAAGCAGTTTCTTTATTGCTGGGGTTCTTATCCTTTTTTTTCCATGGACCCCTTTGCCAGTCAGGTGAAAACCATGGACCCCTTACTGAGTCCACACTATACTGTGTATTTTTTAATAAATATATCACACTTGTACCATGCCCCCAGAAGAATAATGTGTTTTTGTAATTTAAATTCAAGCTAGTAGACCCCTTGTTAAAAACCCCAACTATATTAGTCCTCTGCTCAGATGTTCTATCCAATGCTTAGAAGGGTGTATTGAATTCTCCAATTATTATTGTAGAGACATCTATTTCAAACTTCAGTGTTGTCAGTGTTTGCCTCATGCATTTTTAGGCACCCTGATTAGGTGCATGTACATTTATGATTATTTCTTCCTGGTCGATTGCCCCTTTTATTTATATATACTGTCCTTCATTGTCTCAAAGAACAACTTTGCTTTTAATATCTATTTCATCTAATAAAAGTGTAACTACTGCAGATTTATATTTTTATTACTACATGCATGGAATTCTAGCCTTTCATTTTCAATTTATTTGTATCATTGGGTCTAAGGTGAGTCTCTTGTAGACAGCATAAAGGTGGCTCATATTTTCTTATCCATTCCACCAGCCTGTGCCATTTTATTGGGGAGTTCAATCCATTAACATTCAATGTTATTACTGTAAAGTTAGTTTTTACTTCACCCATTTTGATCTCTGGGTTTTATCTGTTAAATGTTGTTTTTGCCACACTTTTTACACTTTCAGTAGCTTTAACTGATACAATCTTTATTTCTAGACTCTCTTCCAAGCCTTGCTCTCCTGTCTTCTTTTCAGGCTCTAGCACTCCCTTTAGTATTTCCTGCAAGCCTAGCCTCTTGTTTACAAACTCTCTCAGTTTGTGCTTACCTGTGAATATTATAAACTCGCCCTCATGTTTGAAATACAATCTTGCTGATATGAGATTCATGGCTGGGAGTTTTTCTCCTTCAGTTTCTTAAATGTATTTTAAATGTATCTTGTCTCCATGGTTTCTGATTAGAATTCAGTACTTAATCTTATTGGGCATTCCTTGTATATGATAAATCATTTTTCTTTCTGCTTTCAGAATTTTCTCATTGTGTTTGGCATTTGATATTCTGTTTAGTCCTTGTATCAGAGTTGGTCTATTTGGAATTATTCAGATTTGATTCATTGTGCTTCTTGGACAAATATCTATTTCCATCAATAGAGTTGGGACATTTTCTATGATTATTTCTTCAAATATTCTTCTACAACTTTTCCATTCTCTTCTCCTTCTTGGACCCCTTGACATGTATGTTTGAAATTCTATTGTCTTCATTTAGTTCTCTGAGGCTCTGTACAATACTTTCCATTCTTTTCTTTATTTGTTACCCTGTCTTCAAGCTTGCTGATCCTTTTTTCTGCATTTTCAAATCCACTATTATATGCCCCCCAGGGTATCTTTTAGGAGGTACCAGAGCTCAAACACAAGACCTTAACCACTGGGCCACATCTCTCCCACTCCAGTGTATTTTTTATTTCATTTTTTTTATTCTTTCATTCCTATAATGTCTGCTATTTTTTCTATGTATTCTTTCAAACTCTTCTTTGTCTTGACCCAATGTCTTCTTAATATCCTGAATCTCTTTAGCCATCTCATTGAATTTAGTAAGGGAATTGTTTGAACATCTGTGATTAGTTTTCTCAAATCCTTTTTGTCATCTAGAGGTTTAGTTTGTTCCTTTGAATGGTCCATATCTTCTTATTTCTTAGTATGGATTGCAATTTTTTTGTTGGTGTCTTGGCATCTGATCTAATTGATGTATTTATTCTGGGCTCACTTTTTCTCTTTAGTCCATCACTTTCTCTTTTATTGGCTTTGTGCTACATCCCTTCTTTGATATTTGGTTTAACTTATTTTGGAAATTTATAATGACTCATGTTTAGCCAATGTGAATTTTTTTTCAGCTATTTTTAATCTGTTTCTTGCCCTTTCTCCTTATCTGGTGATGAAGTTGAAGATGAGTATGTGGTTGGTACTATAAGCCATGGAAGCTAAATCTGCCCACATTTCCCCAGGAATGGAAGAAATTTCTCCCACCATTCTCCAATGCCAGGAGTGAGTATGGAGCTGCATTTATGTACAGTAATCCAAGTTGTGTATGCCAAGACCACTTGAAATTGTCCAGAGAGACTTAAGCAGCTCCATGCTTCTTTCTTCCCTGCCAGTGATGGGGATGGAACTGCAGGTATAGACAGTAAGCTAAATTATGGGGCAAAAAGCTAACTGAAGTTGCCCAAATGGAATGATGAAACACCAGCCCAACTCCTCCCCTGCCAGGGCATGGATGGAGCCACAGGTGTGCCCAAAAATCTTGTCCATGCAGGCCAAAGCAATTACATTTGCCTGGAGAGGCTGAGGAAGCAATGTCCCTCCTCCTGACCAGTCAAGTGCAAGGATGGAGACACAGATGTGTCCAATAGTCCAATCTGCATGTGCAGAAAGCAGTTGCAATTGCTTTGAGAGGCTGAGGAAGCACTGTCTCTCCTGCAATGTCAGGGTCAGGGATGGAGACACTGGTGTGCCCCAAAATCTTGTCTGTGCAGGCTGAAAGTGCCTGCTTTTCCCTGGAGAGACTGAGGAAAGACCTCCTCACTCCAGTCCTAATTGGGGCAGGGATGTAGCCACATAGGTGCTCAAGAATCTAGTCAATGCAGCATCAAAAGTGGCTACAGTTGCCCAGAGTGGTTGTTGCAGGTACTCCTAAATTCCTCCCTGCTGGAGGTACGGCTGGAGCCTAGGCAATGGAAGCAATCTGACCTGGATGGAAAATAGCTGGTCACTCCCCTCACAGCAAATTTCTGGGACTCCTCCCCTGTCCTTAGCAAAGAGGCAGAATAATGGGTCAAAAAGCAAGCACAAAGCCTGAACCAGCCCTGCTCTTGCATTTTCCCCCTGCTCTTGCTTTCTACCCTTTGTTCTGGCCTTCTTCCCCCCTACATAGAACAACATGCAAGAAAAACCTGGCTATTTGTAATCTATAATTGGGAATTTTATTCTGTAAATTGGCCCTCTTTATCTCCCTTCAGCCCCTCCCTCTCTATGTGGGACCCATAATCTGTTATTTTCTCCCATTTCTCTCCTCACCATTCCTTAATAAATTATTGGCTTAACTAAACTGGCTTGCTGTTGAAATTCATTTCTTGTAGCTTACTCAAGAACCTACAGAAAATCTGACAAAATATTTGGTGCTGCCATCCAGGAAAAAAGAGGTAACTATGAATTACAGCATGTTTAATGCCCTCTTTTGGTTATCCATTTTAAATGGGATCACCTATGAGCCCCCACAGGACATAATCCCAGGAGGAAGTAAGCCAGGATGCAGGACCTCTCTGCATGCATATTGCATGCCCAGGCTTATTAGATTTAACCTCGGCCAGGACATTGTGAACAGGGCAGGGGTCCAAAGTAGGACCCTGCCAAGACAGAGGTTTCTTGGCTGAGCTCTGGGTACTGCAAAGCCACATTTTCAAGACTTTTTAGTAGCCACCAGCTTTGCCTTTAGGCCTGGCTGCTATTGTCTTTTCCCACTCTCTCCCCTTGGTGGCAGTGGTGATGACAGAGAGCTAGGGGCTTGCACCTACCCATGGGCCCATGACTTTGCAGGCCACCTACCTTTTGACCACACCTAGCTACTTGGTCTGGGATGAGTTGGGAAGACAGCAGCAGGCAGGGCCAAGGTGGATGCCATGGGAGTTCCCTTTCAGAAGGGTCAAGGGTCAGGGCTCCTTTCATAATTAACGTTGACCCATATTCAATCTTACCACCTCCTACTACTGAATTTCCCATTATGGGTTTGTGGTAAAATGCTTTGAAATGTCTTAGAAACTGTAAAACTGAAAATGCATTTGCTAGTGAGTTTTAGCTCAACCCAGGGTGTGAGAAAGTTATTGCCTCAGTGCCCCAAGTCCTAATGGCTGAAACAATTGATCTCTATTCTCTTAATGGCCTTTTGATGTTTAGTATAACTGTGAAACTCCCAGACAGGAAAGTACTGCTTTTTAAAACCTTTGTAAGAATAGAAAAAAAAAATGTTTGCCCCTTCTCCAAGTAGGAGCAATATACAGCTTGGAAGCCATCTGATCTATTTGGTCTGACTCCCCTGTCCAGAATGGCCCCAGAAATGCCCAGCAGGGGCTCTGTGATTCCCAGGGTTGTGGGAACTAGAAAAATCAAAACATGCCCTGAGATTTAGCTCAGTCACTTCAGTTTGGGTAACAGTGCAGTCAGTCTCAGACCCTGGAATATCAGGGATGCCAAGAACCAGAGCAGTAAACTCTGAATGTCCCCCAAGATCTGAATTGGTCAATTCCACTCAAAGGGTAGCCAAACATCCCCTGAGACTCAGCTTAGGCACTTCACCTTGGAAAACTGCTCTCAACAATTCCCACATATTGGTAGCTTTGGCCTTTAGGGTTTCAGGCATCTCCTGAGACCTGAGACCTAGGTTAGCCATGAGGACACCCATTAGCAGAGCTCTGGATTAAATTCTCAGGACACTGAGACCAGAGCATCAGCTTGAAATTATTTGGAGTGGTAAATGTTTTAATCAGATGTGGACTCTGGGATGACAGAGCTGTCAACTAAAAATTGCTTCTTCATTCTTCTTAGGATAATGGGCATGGTCTTTAGCCCATCAGTGTACTACCCATAAGAATGTTTTCTCAGGAATCAGGAAAATTTGCCTACTGCTTCTCTACATGGCCACAGTATAGCTGAAAGCAGCCTCTGAATGGGACCCTGAATTCCAGTTAGAGCAGTGTAAGAGAGGAGGACAGATAGATCTGAAGGCCAGAAATCTCATGTATGTCTCCTTAAAGAAATGAGGAAATACATCTCAAATTTCATTTTCTAAGTGTTTTAGAGGCAGACTTTTCAGTTGTGCCTAATAAAAAGTATAAATAAGGATCAAAATCGAGACCAGTTACTAAACCTTTCTTGGAAAATAAGAAACCTCATGTGTCATCAACTAAGATTTTAAAAAGTTCCTGGAAATGCTAAGGGTATAAAATTCTTTCTTATATTTTAATCTGTGTTTAACTTTATGTTCAACTTTGAAATCTGTTTCACTTTGTTGGTTTGCTTGTGCCAAGGAAATCAGATTTGGGATTCACTTCTTACAAATTGGATAATGGTGAAAGGTAAACTAACAATGAGTCTTTAAATGTCAATAGTCTTGCAAATGGATTTAATGTATAAATCACAAGTGGCATTAGTTCAATTTCTTAGAAAGCAGAAAAACTTAGCAAAGGTGTTACTAATAAAATTCTTGTGGCTTAGTTAATGAAGGTACCCAACTTGACTTAAAGTAAAACCTTACTAGAAACTTTCACTAAGAGTTAAATTCATTATTTAGATGACTTTCTATTATAAAACAGCAGCAGCACTGTCAAAATCTCTTGTGCATTCAAACCAAGCCTTCAATACACTGCAGTTTGCCTCTCCATTTGAGTTATTGGCTAGGTTGGTTAATGACCCCTAAAACAATAAAAGTATCTACTACATCTCTGGTTGTGCTTCTAAAGTGGATGGAGACAATGTTGCACTTTTGGATTCTTGCAGCAGCCAATGATGGCTCAATTTAGCCAGATGTACAATGAACACTGCTCAACTCAACAATGGTACTGTTTCATAATGCCAAAGGGTGCTATGCACCAGGCTAATGTAATACTAGAACCTACCTTCCTAGCTTCTCTCTAGGGTCAACAGTGCTGCAGTAAGATGACTTTGTGAAGGACATACCAAGTGGAACAATGATCACCAGAATGATGTAAGTAAAACTTTTAAGCAATTGGGATTATGGCCTGCTCCCATGGAGAGATAATATGATGGTATTGCAAACCTGGAGCTTAAATGTATTGCAGCTCAAAGAGAAACGTATGCATTGGGTTAGTGCATTAAGTAGTATTAAGGAATATACCTATATTTATCCTATTTTAAAAAATATACCTGATGATTATGGTAGCATCTTTTTTATTTTAGATAAGAAATGTAATGGGGAATTGTAGTCTGTAAATCAGCCCACTTTATCTCTCTTCAGCCCCTCCCTCTCTACCTGAGACCCATGATCTGTTATTTTTTCCCATTTCTCTCCTCACCATTCCTAAATAAATTACTGGATTAACTAACATGGCTTGCTCTTGAAATTCATTTCTTGTAGCTTAGCCAAGAACCTAGAGAAAATCCTACAATACTGGGCTGTGAGGAGGACTCACACATGGTGGGAGCTTCAAAACATTAAGAGAGGGAGACCAGAGCCTTGGGATTCAGAATCCATAAATGAAACAATCTAATAACAACTAATAACAATTTTAAATGTCTTCCTGGCCTAAAAAAAAGAGGCAAAGACAAATGGCAAACTGGGAAAAATACCTTTAAAAGACAAAGGGCTAATATCTTTAATATGTGAAGAGTCCCTGGAAAACAAAACAGCAATCCAATGGGAAATAGTTAGAGAACATGAAATACAATTGGCTTTTTAAATATTTACACAGTTATAATAAATATGTGTTCCAGTTTCAAAATCATCATCAATGATATGACAGAAATCTAACAAAACATTAAGAGGCTCTATTATACTTATAGGAGATGCAAACAAAGCTACAAGGAAATACCATTTTACAACTACTACACGGTGGGGGGTGTCAACCCCCTCCTAAATTGGTATGACCAGTTCCAAAATCAGTGACCCATTTAGACATGTAGGGAAAGTATAAATGCCTATGCTCTTTGACCCAGCAATTCAGCCTGTAGGAATTCATCCTACAGAGATATACTCCCTGGGTACAAAACATTTGTACAAGGAAAGTCAAGTCAGTTTTACTTGTTGTTACAAAAGACTGTAAACAACCTACATTTCTACCCATGGGAATCAGAATAAATTAATTACAGTACCAATAAAAGGCTGTGCAACCATTAAAAAGAGTGTTCAGATCTGTTTTAGCACAAAAGATGCTCTCCAAGCTACCTTAAGTAAAAAGCCACTTGTAAAGTGAGAAATCGTCTTTATCAATGTGTGTAAATGTACAGGCACAGATTTCCTTGTTGAAAAGTAATAAACAGGCTTGTCTGTGCCCCAGATGATGAGCACTTGGCCTTGGGAGTCAGAAGTGGGAAGGACATAAGTTTTCACCCAATACCCTTTCTGGGAACTTTTTCCTCTGTGTATCTGATAAAGTATCTCTTCTACCCTAAATAGTTACTTTGAATTTGCCACAGAGTTCAGCTCTCAGGGACCTTACATTTCATGGAGCTCAAGAGTTGACAATGTGCTCTGTGACAAGCAAAGTGCCAGGAGTCTGTGGGAACATAGGGCAGGGGGGACAACACGTAAGGGGCACAGGGGACCGGGGGCCATGGAAAAGAAATTCTATAGGAAGCCACCAAAAGGAAGTGACTACGCAGTAAACATCTGGTGAGACTTGCTTCTAAATGGCCCTTGTCATCCAGAGTGACCCCAGCCCCCAGCAAGAGGCCTGTGGGATGAGGAAGGGTAGAGGGAGCAACAGCTTCTCAACATGCTCCCTGTTCAGGTCACTCATGGCCATTAAAGGTGGGCAGGGTAGGTGAGGCCAGGGTACATGGTGCAGGGCCCAGAGGCCAGCGTCTGTTGTGGTCATCTCTGGCTGGTAGTAGCCCGGGCTGGCCAAGTCACCATTTGGCACCTGACACCCTGCTGGAGAAGGGAACAAGAATTTCCTTACACATTTCGACCCTGTTGTGCCCAGCGGGCCATTCTAGGCACTCCAAGCCTTCAAAGTCCCTTGTCCCTGGCTGCGACCGACCAAAGGCTCCAAGAAGCCTAGCGTGAGGTTTGGCACAAACGCCTCCTATGGCACAAGCTGGTCCGGGATGACGCGGAGCTCCCCGCGGCCTGCAAGGGGCTTCCGGGCAGGCACTAGGGTCTGGCCGGGGTGCCGGGGTGCCCAGGTATCCTCAAAGCAGCCCCTAGTCTCGTGGCGTGGGGTCCTGCTCTGCAGATGGGGAAGGCGCAGAGCTTCAAGGATTTGCTGGCAAGGGCAAGGCGCACCCCCATCCCCGTGCCCCCTCGGAGGAGGACCAGAAGGGCGCGGGCCTGAGTGGCCCCTGCCGCTGCCCCTTCTTGCTTAACCCGCCGCTGCCTCTATATGAAGTTTTGTCACAAATTGTCTTTATTTCTTTTGAATTTCAAGCCATACAATTATCGTTATTTTAATGCATTTTCATGGTATATTTTGTATATGGAGTTTCATACCAAAAACACAATAAAATAATACTGGTATTTATAATTTTCTGGGTAATTACCTTTACTGGTGATCTTTATTTTTTCACAATGCTTTGGTCATCTGTCCTGTCCTTTCAGACTGAAGTACTCCCTTTGGTCTTGCTTATAGGGAGATCAAGTGGTGATGAACACTCCCAAGATTGTTTAGCTGCAGAAGTCTTAATTTCTCCTTCAGTTTTGAAATAGAACTTCTCTGGATTTAAAATTAATCTTTGGTAAGTAATTTTTACAGCACTTCATAAATATGTATTCTCAGTGACTTCTTACCTCCAAGGTTTCTGGTGAGAAATTAGCACTTAATGTTATTGCGGCTTCCTTGTGCATGATATATTGCTTCTCTCTTGCAACTTTCAGTATTCTCTAATTTTCTTTGGCATAAGACTCAGTCTTTATCAGTTGGTTCAGTCTTAGGTAAAATTTGTCCTTGTTCCACTCAATACTATGTTAGCAAACTCATGAACCCATGGGCTTCTGTACTAGAATTCTAAGGATTTGACTCAGTCCATTGTTATGGACTCATAATTTTGTAAGCAATGTCATTAGAATCCTGTGCCCCCAGAGTACCTGGCATACTTCTTTCTATGCATCTCTAAGACAGAAACTTTGGCTGAACATGATGTACACTGGTCTGTAGCTGATCGCAAGTGTTTTCTGTGAAGCATCAGAATAAAAATTGCAGATGACAAAAGGCTTAAAATGGCTAACTTAAAATGGTTAACTTTAAAATCAGTTAACTTATTACTGATTTTACAAAATTTAAATTTCTAATGAAAGTTCATTGTAATAATGCAATTAAGAAGGCAATTTGATTGTTTCTGTGGTATGTACCATTTTTTAAAGAATAACTGAAATTATGACCAATAACACTATATTGTTGTCTAAGTCAGACAGATCAATAATAGGACATCTCATGGAGAGTGAAGACATTGGCAAATCTCTAGGAAATGTATATAATTTCTGAAATGTTGTTATTAGTAACATTTTACCCATACAAATATGATGAACAGAAGGTTAGAAATTCCTTTTTAATTTGACAACATTTCCCATGCAACTCATAACATTTCAGATAAACCTATTTATAGTATCTTTCTTTATAAAGATTTCTAGTACCTTTCTTTTTAAAGATGAAAGTACAAAATCTTTGAGAATATAGGATCATGGGTCACTGTGAAACAATATTTGGTTCACTATTTAACCAAAGTGAGAGTAAAAGATGTTGAAAGTAAATGGAAGAATTAACATAATTGTAAAAGGACTTAGTTCTTTTAAAGTGAGAAGACTTGTTTTCTAAAGCAATAAAAGATGATAAAATCAACATAAATATCAGTAAATGTCTTATTCTGATAAAACATAGAATCTTTGCCATCTAGGAAGAACACTCAGATGGTTAAAATTTTTTTACAACCATTCCTTGGAGCACACCAGTACCCGAAGAAAATGTTACCATATTAACAGAAAAAAATGGAATTCTAGTTTTGCATGAAGACACTTTCTGGAAATTATTTTAAATCTTATAAGTCTATTGATTCTTAGCCAACTTTGACCTTGACAAATAAAATTCCTTTCCCACAAACTTTCTACAACTTTCTCTAAGCATTCAGAATTTGTGCTACACCCTGTTTCTCATTCTGCAACAACCAGTCATTTAACTTTCAGGGAAAATTACTTTTTCCTTAACAAAAACACACCCTGCATACCTAACACATTTAAGTTACCCAAAATGATCTTAGAAATTTTCTTCAAGATAGCATCCTATAAAACATTATTATTTTTAAAGTAAACTGTTAAAATAGAAACTCAGTTTGTTTAAAAATGAACTTAAGCTTCTCATCTTCTTAAACATCTAATAGATACAATTTTTTAATTCAAATCATTTTTATTGATATATATTAATAAGGCACAAATCCATCCAAAGTGTAAAAACAATGGTATTCAGTATAATCACATATCTGTGCATTAAGCACTGCAATTATTCTTAGAGCCCTTTCATGATTCCAATAATAATAATTAAAAAACCAACCAAACAAAAAACACATCACCTCTCAGTCTCTCTATTCTTCCCCTGCCATACACAGCTGCTATCTGTTTCCTTCTCTCTATTATATTATTTTTTTATATTTTGTAAAAACAGTCTTATATATGCAATATCACACATATTCATGTTTTAAATGAGGTTTTACTATCTTATATAGTCCCATGTTACAGTTTTAGCTTTCCTTCTAGTAATATACATGACCTTAGACTTTCCCTTTCAACCACTGTCTTACGCATATATTACCTCTGCTAGTTACAAACACTATGATATTCTTTCACTATTTCTATTCATTTCCAAGGATTTACAAATAGCATTTTTACCATTTCTGCATAAATTAACCCTCAGCTTTCCATTCTCTACCCTCTTCCTATTTTCTGATTAGCTATATTCTAATTATTAAATTCATGAGTTTACACAATATATTTAGTTCATAATAGCAGAATCATGCAGCATTTGTCTTTTTGTGCCCGGCTTGCTTCACTCAACACAATGTCTTCCCGATTCATCCATTTTGTCATATGTCATGACTTCATTTCTTCTTACCACTGCATAATCCATCATGTGTATAAACCACAATTTGTTTATCCATTTATCAACTGATGGACACCTAGGTTATTAGCAACTTTTGGCAGTCACGAATAATGCCACTATGTATATCAGTATGCAGATGTCTGTTCGTGTCTCTACTCTCAGTTCTTCTGGTTAAATACCTAGTAATGGTATTGTCGGGTCTCATGACAAATCTATATTCAACTTCCTTAGGAACTGCCAAACAGTCTTCCTCAGTGGATGTATCACTCTACATTCGCACCATCAGTGAATAAGCATTGCTCTCTCTCAACATACTCTCCAACATTTACAGCTTTTTAACTTTTTCATAGCAGCCAGTCTAATATGTGTGAAACAATATCTCACTGTAGTTTTGATTTGCATTTCCTTAATCGTTAGTGATATCAAACATCTTTTCATATGTTTTTTTGGCATTTGTATTTCTTCTTTGAACAATTGTCTTTTCAAGTCTTTTGCCCATTTTTAAAATTTGATAATTTGTCTTTATATTGCTGAGGTTTATTAGCTCTTTGTATATCATGGATATTAAACCTTTATTAGATATGTGATTTCCAAACATTTTCTCCCATTGAGTCAGCTGCCTTTTCAACCTTTTGACAAAGTCTTTTGAGGTGCAAAAGTGTTTAATTTTAAGGAGGTCCAATTTGCTTTTTTTTTTTTTTTAACTTTTTTTTTTAACTTGTGCTTTGGATGTAAGGTTTAAGAAACTACCTCCTACATAAGATCTTGTAG
>JAQZBX010073051.1:0-14931 GCA_029593785.1 Cabassous unicinctus | reverse complement strand
GGGCTGGGGTCCCCCGGTCCTCCCGCTGGGCTGGTGGCACAGGCTTGCCTCCCTCTGAGCCGTGTCCCTGCTTCCACCGAGGGCCCCTGGTCGGCCGGCTGTATCCCATCCTTCAATAGAGGGACAAGCTGCCCTTTATTGACCACTCACCGCGTCCGGCACGAAGTCCTCTTCAGGCCCGCAGGCTGCGCCTGACGTGTTTATTGGGGCCTCCGCGAGTTTCCCGGGGCTCAGTGCCGGCCCAGGAAGCTCCTTTCTGGTGCAGAGGCCCAGGGGCGGGTGTGGGTTAGGGGCTCAGCCGTGTTCCCCAAGGGGAGACGTCCCAGTGCTGACCCCAGGCCCCAGCTGTGGTCCACTGCGGAAAGAGCCGTTGCAGAGGGCAGGGGTTAGATGGCGGTGAGGGCCTGGTCTGAGCCCCGACCGCGTCCTTACAGGAACACGCCACTCAACGAGGTGGAGGCTGGAGGCGCAGCCACGGCCGGGAGCCGGGAGAGGCTCCTGCCCTGGAAGCTTCCGAGGGAGCGCCGTCCTGCCTAGAGAGACAGAATGAATTTCCAATCGTTGAAGCCAGCAGGACTGTGGAACTTCATCACGGCAGCCCCAGGAGACCAAGACGGCACCTCACGCTCCATTTTACAGGTGGGAAGATGGAGGCCGAGCACGCGAGGCCTGGGCCCCAGGTCACACAGAGCGCCTGGGTGTGGCGGGCCTTCCCTCTGCAGCATCCAGTCTCCCGTGTCGGAGGGAGAGGGGCTCAGTATCTGCCTCCCCCCACCCCAGGAACCCCAATTCACAGTCCAGACCCCAGGCCTAAAGGGACCCCTCCCCCCGAAGGCGCCGCACCTGCGACGGTCAGCAAATGCCCTGCCGAGGGGTGCCATCGGTGTGAAAGGGCCCTGTCAACAGGGCCGGCAGCCCACCACCCATTATCACCAGATGAATAGCTCCGTTTAGAGAAGTCTTTGGGGCTCGGCCACAGACAATGACTCCTGTCAAAAGATTTACAGATGCTCAGGGCAGCACTGCCAGCAGCCCCGAGGGCCAGGCCTCAGAGTTTATCAGCTCATGCAGAAAGCAAAGCTTGCAGCATGGACCATTTTGCAGCTGAAATTCAGGCCTTTTGACCCCAATTGGAGAGGCGATCCAAGGGCTTGCTTCCACTCGTGCCTGTGAATGTTGTAAGCAGCTGACTCTGAAGCACTTTTGTTCAAGGAAGTGACATGCTTCCTCCATTCCCATAAACTTAAGCGTGATTTATTTTTTCCTTGGCTGCCAGGAAGCTCAGAGGCTAAGAAAAAGTCAACTACATCAACAATGTTGGTCCCTTGTATTATAATATGTTCATTCCTTTTTACATTTGTAGTGTGGATTGTTTTGATTTCATTATTTTTCACATGTGTCTCATGCTGTAAGTCATTTCAGATCTTTTCTTGAAAGAGCAAGGGCATGAATAAATAAAATAACCAAAAGTAGATTGGGGAAAGCACAAGGCTGGAGTCTGGTGCCCTGCTTTCTAGTCCTGACAGGTGAGCAGCTGTTTGCTCAGGTGAGTCTGTGTGAATGTCAGGTCCCTACCTGCTTGTGACACTGGTTCTAAACACACCTTGGTCCCCCTGAGCCACGCACCTGCCCGTGGGCATTCCAGGTCTTCACCCAGGACTCTGTCAGTCAGTTTTGCTGTGGTAACAACAACCGCACAGATTTCAGTGGCTTCTAGAAACAGACATTTACGTCTCACTCACCATCAGCGGCTCAACCGTGCCCTGTGTCTCCCCGTTCCAGGACCCCAGCTGAAGGAGCAGGCCCTTCCTGGGACATGGTTACGTGTGGCACGGTAAAAGGGGCAAGAGGGCTGGAGAACAATGGAACGGCGCCCACGGCTGCTGGCTGTCCCCACACCAGCTCTGAGGGTCCCCTGGCCACCCAGCAGCATTTCGTGTAGCCTGCTTCCAGGAAGGCAGAGTGGAGAGCTGGAGACAAAAATGCCATGGGCATGGATGGCTAGACAGACAAAAGGTGGTGCATCCACAGAAAGGAGTATTACTCAGCCATAAAAAGGACGGGGCCGTGGCCCGTGCTACAACACGTACGTACCTCAGAAACCTCATGTGCGGGAGAGAGGCAGGACAAGCAGTCCCATGTCGTATGATCCCATGATAAGAATGGTCCAGAACAGGAAGAGCTGTAGAGCCAGCAAGCAGGTCGGTGGCAGGGCGGGGGAGGGGAGGGCAGGGAGCCACTGCCTGGCGGGTACAGGGTTCCCTTCCGGGGTAAGGAAAACCTTTTGGAACCAGCTAGAGGCGACGGTCGCAGGACACTGTGAATGCAACGAATGTCACTTAATTGCTCACTTCAAAATGATTCATTCTGCGTGAAATTCATCTCAGTAAAAATAATAATAATGCAGTTGCTCAAAAGGCCATCAACAGAAACCCCGTGTGGGTTTGAGGACCTGTCAGCCAGGTTTTGAGAAAAAGTAAGAAAAATGTTACGGGAAAGTGCAGGAAAAGAGCCCCTTGCTCCGTAGGCGCCCAAAGGAGAGCAGCGCTGCCACCACCGAGAGCGTGGAGGAGAGGAGGCGGACGGCCAGCAGGCGCTTTCTATGGGGGCCCAGGGAGGAGACATTTGACGCTTCGTGGCCAGGTGGCTCAAAGGCGGCCACGGGCAGTGCAGCAGGGAAGGGGCGTGGCGGCGCCCCCGCGGAGCTTTGCTAGCGAGCGCAGGTGGGCTGCACTGGGTCCACGGCTGGGCTTGCCAACACTGAGGTAGCTGAGGAGATTTCCAGGGAAAAGATCGCAAGTGCCTCTGCCTGTGACAAAACGCAAGAGGAGAGAGACAAATCGTTTAATTTTCAAGAAAAATTTAGAGAAAATTTAAAGGAGCCAGGACTCGATGGGTTGGAAAATGAAAGTGTTTCTTATTCCCAGCCTCTCTAGATTTATAAACAGCATCAACTTTTAAAATATCTCAACTCAAAAGATGACGCCGGGGAGGAGATGAAATCCAGAGTGGGGCTGGGAGGCTTTGCTAAACCTCAGGAAACTGGGGGCATCGCCCTATGAGGCTCCTAGGGGGCGTCTCTCAGACCCTCCCTCTCGAACAACAGGTTTTCTAAGAATCCCAGGAGCCTCATGGGGAGCCCAAGAGAGGGAAGGGCTAATCTCAGAGAGAGTTGTGGCCGAGTCCTTTATCTAATTGTGGGAACCTCGCTAAGGTTCATAGGAAACCCACCCAGATTTAAAGGCACTGTGATGGAAATGCCACTCGCCTGGACTAAAAGGGACAGAGCCAGTAACAGTAACCCATGGCAAGAAGCCAGCTGAGGGGTTTCCTCAGACAGAAACACAGGCCGTTCCTATGGCAGAGGGAGGATGGCTCAGCGGACAGAGCCGTGGGTGCCGGTGACTGACTCCAGGGGGAGCTGAGCCCCGACCAGGATGTGCCTGGACCCAGAATTTCCTTATTCCCTCTTTCTGAGCGCCCCACCCTTACAGATGGGAGGGTGGAGGGTGGGGGTCAGATAACCGTCTCTTTAGTTCACAGTGTTCCCATCAAGACCACCCGCCCCCAAGGAGCCGCCCTGGTGGAAGCACCGACACCTGGGACTGATTTAGGTGGCGGGATCCTGGAGCTCACGTCTGGCCCTGGTGCCCTAACAGAGGGACTTTCAGGGGTTGTGGAAGGACCTGAGTGTATTTTGTATGTGGGAGGAACATAAATAATTTGAGGTCAGAGGGAAGACTGTGGCTGTTTTTAAACACGTCTGCAAATTCTTTGACACTCCTCTCATCGAGAGGTGGGCATCCACGTGCCTCCCCTGCGTACGGACAGATGTGTGACTCGTACGTCATCTGTATAATGTGGTGGAAGGGAGGCTACACCAAGGCTTGGTAGGAAAAGGTATTCCAGCTCCACCACATTTGCTGGGATGCTCCTGCTTGGCGCCCTGAGCTGCCCCGAGGCTGCCGTGCTATGAGGAAGCCCAAGCCACACGAGGGGCCACGCCGGATGCTGCAGGCAGCAGCCCTGGTCTTTGAGTTCCCCTAGCCTCGTCTGCAGGTGTGTGAGTGCCAGAGCTTTCCAATGACTGCAGCTCTCAGCCATCAAGTCTTCTCCGGTTTTCTAATATTCTCAGCTAAGTCCCCAGCCATCATGAAACGGAGACAGCCATTCCTCCTGCGCTTGTCTAAATTCCTGACCCAGAGAATCCAAGAAATGGTGGTTGTGTTATGCCACTAAGTTCAAGGTAGTTTGTGACACAGAAAAAGTAACAAGAAAACTAGGCTTCAATAATTATCCCAGGGAAGCAGATGTGGCTCCAGGGACTGGGCCCCCGTCTACCATATAGGAGGTCCGGGGTTTGATTCCCGGGGCCTCCTGGTGAAGACAAGCTGGCCCAAGGGGAGAGCTGGCCCACACTGAGAGATGGTGCAGCAAGATGACGCAACAAAAAGAGACGCAGAGGAGAGACGATAAGAGACACAGCAGACCAGGGAGCTGAGGTGGCGCAAGAGATTGAGTGCCTCTCTCCACTCCAGAAGGCCCCAGGATCGGTTTCTGCTGCCGCCTAAAGAGAAGACAAGCAGACGCAGAACACAGAGAGCAGACAGTGGGCACAAAACAAAAGGGGGGGATAAATATATCTTTAAAAAAATTATCCCAATGTCACAAACTTAATAGTTGGCAAAGCCAGGACTAAAATTGGGACAATTGTATGCTTTATTAATATGTATCAATAAAATTAATCTGTTAAAAAAAAAACTGGGGCAATAGGGTCTAGAGTCCCTGCCCTGGACCACTGCACTGATGGTGGCCATGGTGATGATGATGATGACAATGAGGATGGTGATGTCAGTGATGACCATTTTATAAGCGAGGAACCAAGACCCAGGAAGACAAAGGGGCCGTCTACACGGCAGGTGGGAGAGTCTGGATTTGAACCCGGTCTGCCCGGGCGTGCGCTCTGCCCCTCGGGGGCCCCGTGGTGGGGTCCCCCTCCTTCCCTGATGCCTCGGGCTGCGTGCTGGTGTCTAGCTCCCCAGCACATGGGAGAGCTTTGAGGGGCAGAGGCTGCGTCGTCTCCATGCCCAGTGCAGGGCTGGGCACCAGAACAGCAATCCTACACGAGGTACCAACTGCCCTTTTACCCGGGCAAGGCCCACTGACCTCGGGGGACCTGCCGCAGAGTCATGGGGTGACCACTGATGGGGCCAACTCAGCAGGTGGGTAAATCGGCCCTGGGAGCCCCAAATGCGGCCTGAGCCGGGCTGACCCACACCGAGGGTGCCCACAGAGCAGGTGCCGGCGCTACAGGGCTCCAGGCTGCTGGGCCCACCCCAGCCCTGTCCCCGGCACTGCGGGGCAGTAGCCCAGCTCTTGCCCTCCCGCCCTAGAGACAGCACCCTCGAGCTGTTACTCGCTGTAACCGGATAAGTGGCAGCAGGACAAGGATGGGAACTGAGATAAAGAGGCATCTTAATTAGTGGTTTTTCCGGAGCAGCCGGAGCCCCCAGACATCTCTTAACTTGTCGGATGGGACTGAGCCGGAAATCCGGACTTCCCTGTGTGGCTGTCGGATGAGCCGGAGGCGCCGTCCCTCTGTTGGGGTCGCCGACGTCTCAGAGCACGTGCACGCCCAGAGAGGCCCCTCCGAGCCCGGGTCTGGCTTCCCTTCCCTGGAGCAGCCCTGAGCTCCCAGCACAGCACGCAGGGAGGGACAGGCCTCAGCCGGGAGGCTTGCAGCAGGCTTGAGCCGCCCAGGCAGGCGTCCAGCTGGGCGATGTCCCCAAGCCCAGCTGATGATCAGAAGCTGCTGGGAGCTTTGGGCAGGGACTGCTCCTGGGGAGGACAGCTGGGCCCAGCTGGTGGCCCCTGCCAGGAGAGTGACCGTGAGGGCCAAGGAGTCCAGCTGGGCCTTACTGGAGAAGCAAAGGCACGTGCGGGTGGAGGGCCAGCCTGGCAGGGGTGCTGCAATGGGTCCCCGTGGGCTTGCCGGGGCACGGCTGGCCCCCGCACAGCACAGCGGGAGCAGGCAAGTTTTGTTCTCCCAGGAATGCCCCCTCAAAGCCCCAGGAGCTGCTGGAAACAGCAGAAATGTGCTGCTCCACGGCTCTGGACGCCAGAAACCCAAATTCCAGGTGTCCGCAGCACCGTGCTCCCTCCGAGTCTGGAGGGAGAAGCTGCCCTGGGCCCCTGTCCTGGGCGTGCTCTGCCTCCATCGTCCTTCTGTCTCCTTCTTACAGGGACCCCAGGCCTGTCGGGTTAGGGGCCCTCCTGACTCCAGCACGACCTCACTTTCATTGCTGCATTCCGTCTCTAACGACCCTATTCCCAGATCAGCTCACGCTGGAGGCACCAGGCATTGGGACTTGGAAATATCTTTTTGGGGAACGCAGCTCCAGAGCAGCAGGGCTGGGGGAGTAGGGCAGCAGGCGAGAGGGGTGGCCAGGGGAAGCTCCTGCAGGAGCTCAGACTCAGCTCAGTGGCCAGGGCGTCCAGAAGCAGGGGGGCCAAGCGGTCACGTCCACCTGCAGGAGGTGCTGCTGCAGCCCCAGGGACGGGCGGGCGGCCTCCGGAGGCAGCCCCGGCTGGAGGCCCATTTGGGGCGTGTCCCGGCCTCGTGAGCATGCGCCAGCCCTTGCCCTGCCGAGCCTCAGTTTCCTCATGAACAAAGCAGAGGCCACACCTAAGTCTCCACTCCTACGATAGAATCCTCAGCTCCAGTTTAAAAAGCGAGCTGCAGCCACCTGCCGCCGCGGGCTTCGATCGAAATCATAACCTGCTACCAATGGCCTGAGTTTAGGCGAATGCCTCAAACACCCAAATCGGTGGCACAGACTGTCCGTGACCACGGCCACACGTGAAGGCTTTGAACACACACACGTAGATCAGGGGTGACCTCTGGGGTGGGGAGGGCTGGGGAAGGAACGGGGACAGGGCCTTCAGCTGAGCCCACAAACTTTTATTTCTTGAAACATGAAAAGTATCTGAAGCCAAACCATGGCAGTGGTGAAGTATTCAAGCAGGAAAACTGAGGCAAGGGCATAAACTGCCCTCGAGAACTGGCAGGGGTGACCCTGGGCCAGTCGCTTCTGCTCAGTAAGCCTCAGTCCTTCTCTCGTCAGGGGCTGGGGGCGTGCCCCGAGCAGAGGCACCGGAGGACGCAGTGAGCCGGTGCTCGTGGACATCTACGTGCCGACCGCCACTCGGTGAACGCTCCCAGGCGCGTAGTGTGGCTGCGCTGGCTGCCGACTGAGACCGTGTCCAGAGAGGGGCCGTGGTGGGGGGTTGAGCCTCCTCCGTGAGGGGTCCCTGGGGGGCACGGTGGCAACGCAGGTAGGGAGTGAGGGTGCAAATGCCCTGGGGCACATCTCCAAGGGCCTGACAGGGAAATCCCGGGGGGTCCTGCCCGAGCTTCCTGGGACTCCCGGAACCAAGGACCCCAGACCGAGCTTAAAACATCAGGAATCTCCGCATGTCTTGCGGCTTCTGCCGGCGCTGCCATCCTTGGTGCTCCTTGGCCTGTAGACGCATCGCCCCAGTGGCTGCGTCCACCGTCATGCAGGCTTCTCCCAGTGTCTGTCTCTGTGTCCAAATTTCCTCCCACAAGGACCGTGTTGAATTCTGGCCCCCACCCAGTCTGGTCCCCTCTTAACTAATCTCATCTTCAAAGACCGTATTTCCAAGTAAGGGCACACTGACGAGACGGGTTCACACCTGAGTGTGTCTTTTGAGGGGACACAATTGAACCCCGACCAATGTGGGAGAGGGCTCCCAGGGTCCAGAGATGGGGGGACCCCTTGGGAGGGGTGAGCTCGCCTGGCGTGCAGTGGCGGGAACTCACTCGTGGGGAGAGAGGGGTGAAGTTGCCCCTTCTGACCCTAAAACTGGGCCCCGAATGCTCAGCCCCACCCACCGCAGCACCATCTGGGCTCCATCTCGCCAGCCTGGCTGCGCCCGGGGTCTTGGGGTCAGCTGAGGTCACGCCCCTGACCCTGTCCAGATGGGCCTGGGCTGGCTCCATCCCGGCAGGCAGGACAGTGGCCCCGGGGCCCCACGGATGCCCCCAGGGCCACTTCTCTGGGACCTAGTGACCCTTAACAGAGGCCATGAGGAGGTCGCTGCTGACTCGGCGAGACGCCCGCACGCTGACGAAGGGCCGTTGGAAAGGGAGTTGACCTTGGGCAGCAGCCTGGACAGCGAGGAAAGGGCCCAGCCACTGCCTGCTCCCCTGCAGAGTGCTCCCCAGAAAAGAGAGCTCTCCCCACGGTCAATCTGGAACCCAAGACATCTGCCCACAGGCCAGCAGCCTCAGGAGGTTAGGCCTGGGGGGCGGGATGGGACAGACAGCGGGGGTCAGAGGCACAGAGCAGGTGCTGGCCCTTCCCTCAAGGGCCTCTCTGTCCAGCTGGGCTGCAGGCAAGTGCTCTAGCCACGATGGAGGGGAGCCCCTAACCCAGCCTGGAGCCCAAGAAGGCTGCCTGGAGGAGGAGAAGCTGGGTCTAGCAGGATGGGTAGAAATCACGGAAGGAAGGATTCCAGATACAGGAAGCAATGTGGACAATGATTTTCGCAAGGAGGACTGTGAAATAGCAGACATTTTTGTAGTGGTTGCAGCCCCAGCTGCTGGGAGGTACGAGGCTGGATGTGCGGGCAGTGATGAGTAGCCACTGAGGGCTTAAGGCCAGATGTGTTAGCATTGCCCCCTCTGGATTGGAGCAGGAGAGAGCAGGAGCCAGGAAGCCAGTGAGGGGCCTGATGGAGGTGCTGAGAGCCAGGGTGGGCATACAAACACTGAGGAGGAGGCAGAGCGGGGGCCTGTGACGGCTTGGGAAGTCTGGGCCTGCAGAATTCTAGAAAGACTGCTGGGCTTCCAGGAGGACACGGAGAAAAGTGAGACTGGCTTTGCAGAAATGCACATTCCAAATCCAGCAAGAGTCAGCAAACCTTCACGAACAGAGCACCCCTTCTAGACTCACACCAGTATATTCATTTCCTGAGATTAGAATAGCCTGGTGCCTAAAGCCAAATGACAGTTCATGAAAAGAAAATATTAGGCCAATCTCGGTCATAAACATAGATGCAAAAAAAGTCTTTAAATGAAAGGCAGGCAAAGCAAAGCTAGAAGTGTACTAAAATAATTACAGCTCATTTTAGTTTATCGCAGACATGCAAAGAGAGGTCTCACTTGGAAAATTTAGTAATAAACAGTGCCTTACTAAGATGAAAGGGGGGTGATGGCACTTTTGGTCATCTTAATAGATACCAAAAGAGCAATTTATAAAAGTCAACAGTTATCCATGATTTAACTAACAGACTCTAAGCAAACGAGGAATAGGAAGACATGGCCTTATTTGGGTGCATCAGGCTGGGTGCAGGCTGAGCGGCTGGACGCGGAGCGGCTGGCAAGGACGGAGGAGCCCACCCGGGCGCGCAGGCTCCTCCTGCCGCCGCACTCTGCGCTCCCATCCTTGCCCTCATGGTCAAAGCAGGCTCGCTGGCACCACTTCCACAGAAAGGGCAAGTGGCCGCTTCCCCCCGTGCCCTTAATGAGAGTTTAGTCTCATGGCTGCACCGAGATGGAAGGGAAGCTGAGAAACTAGTTTCCAGCTGGGTGGCCAAAGCAGCGCTATCACCAAAAGGAGAATGGATAGTGTGTTAGTCAGCCAAAGGGTGCTGATGCAAAACACCAGAACTCTGTTGGCTTTTATAAAGGGTATTATTTGGGTAGAAGTTTACAGTTACCAGGCCACACAGCGTAAGCTACTTCCCTCACCAAAGTCTGTTGCCACGTGCTGGGGCCAGATGGCTGCCGACGTCTGCCAGGGTTCAGGCTTCCTGGGCTCCTCTCTTCCCGGGGCTCTGTTTCTCTCTGGGCTCAGCTGCCGTGCTCGCTCCACAAGGCCAGCTGTAGACTCTCAGGTGAAGGCTCTGTCTCTCTCCCCGGGGCTTCTGCCGTGTCTAAGGAGCCGTCTCTGTTCCTCTGTGTTCTTCTCCTGTGTGTTCACTTCCCAGGCTCCAGCTCAAAACCCCAAACTCCCTTCTCTGCGGTGTGGTTTCTCTGTGAGTCCCCGCCCACCAAGGGGGTGAGGATGCAACGTCCTACTGAGGTGACCCAATCAAAGCCTTAATCATAATTTAATCAAGTAAGAGTGAAACCTCTGGATCCAATACACTCTAATATGTCCAGAGGAAAAGACCAGTTCACAAACATAATCTGATATTACTTTTTGGAATTCATCAATAATATCACACTGCTACAGACAGCGAAGGATGGTCGGCCGACTCTGCCACATCTGGTAAAGAATAGCTATTGAAACAGCAGACATCGAGCTTAGTCATTACTCTTTTTTGCTATTATAAATGGATTTTTTTCTTGATTTCTTCAGATTGTTCATTACTAGTGGAAAGAAACTACTGAGTTTTGCATGTATCTTGCAACCCACTATTGTGCCAAATTTGTTCATTAGTTCTGGGCACTTTGTTGTAGATTTTTGGGGGCATTCTATATATAGGATCATGTCATCTGCAAATAGTGAAAGTTTTACTACTTCCTTTCCAATTTGGAGACCTTTCATTTCTTTTTCTTGCCTAACTGCTCTGGCTAGAACTTCCAGTACAATGTTGAATAACAGTGGTGACGGGGGGCCTCCTCGTCTTGTTCCCGATCCCAGAGGGAAAGCTTTCAGTCTTTCACCACTGAGTGCGTTAGTGGTGGGTTTTTCGTAGATGCCCTTGATCATGCTGATTAATCATTAAATGATAAAAGTAGTTAAGAATAACGTCAGGATCAAAATGAGGAGGCCTTTGTCCCCACCTATATTTGGCATTGTACTGACAGTGCTAGACAAAGCAAAGAAAACTAATCCAAAGGACAAACACTGGGAAAGACTGCGATTGTTCACACAGAAAATCCAAGGTACTCTGTGGGCAGATGAATGCCATTAGTACCAAAATAATAAAACTAAAACTAACAGCCAGCAAGGCTGCTGGGTACAAAAACAATAGAATTCCTATGTCTCCAAATAAGCAATAACAAAATACAGAAAAGATTCTGACCATAAAAACAACCAAAATTATAACCTTTAGGACTGTGTGAGAGTTTTAATGGGCTCATTAGAAACATATCCGGTTCATGGATGTGAAGACTCAATCAGAAAGATGTCAATTCTCCCCAAATTAACCTCTACAGTCAATGAATTTTAATCAAAAGCTAACAGAATTTTACCCTATGGGACTTAGAAAGCTAGTATAAAAGAAAAAGTGTAACAGAAGAAAAAAGGGTCAGAATAACTTTATATTTTAGAAAATAAAAATATGTGAAGGGGGAAGCGGGTGTGGCTCAATGGATAGAGCCCCCGTTTACCATGTGAGAGGCCCTGGGTTCGCTTCCCGGGGCCTCCTTGTGAGGGCAGGCCGGCCCGCGCGACGCGGTGGGCTGATGCAGCGGGACCTCACAGCAAGGGGAAGATAAGCAGACACGGAAAAAACACACAGCAAATGGACACAGCAGCACAAGCAGCAAGGGGGGGATAAATAAATCTTAAAATATAAATATAAATGTGAAGGCTTACATTAAAATGATAGCGATCAGGAAAGCGCAGTGGACGGAAGGACCAGACAAACAGACCAAGGGAACAGACTAGAAAGCCCAGAAAAGACGCATCTGTGTAGAGAAGCTTGACCTTTGGCAGAGGTCGCAGCACAAAACAGTGGGAAGCATAGGCATTCAACAGCGGCTCCGGAGCAGTCAGCTTCCCACATGCGGGAAAAAAAACTGAATCCCTACCTCACACTGTACACAGAAATCACTTCCAGATGGATTAAATCACAAATGTGAAAATAGCAATACCACCTTCAGAAGGAAGCATATGAGAATATCATTAGGACCCCAGATCAGGGAAGAATTTTTCAAGATGGTACAAAAAAGCACAAAAGGGAAAGATTAATAACTTAAGGTTTGTTAAAACTCCCACTGCCTCCTGAGGCCTCAGCTGGGGACCGGCTCACCATTGCCTGGGCCACTGGGAGTCGCAGGAGTGCCGAGCTAAGGGTGGAGAAGCAGGCTCCGGCTCTGCGTGGAGACGCTGCAGCGTCCCAGGCACAGCTGAGGAAGCAGGGAAGGGTAGAGAATTGGTGTCACCTCTGCCACCGTCTGCCGTGCCCAGCCTTGGCCTTGGGGAGGCTGCTGGGCACTTTGAAGCTGGGTGGACCCCAGAAAATCATGTCCTTAGGGTAATCCATTCCCGTGCGTGTGAACCTATTGCACATGGACTTTTGATTAGATTCAGCTGAGGGGCCTTCCTTTGCTCTCTTCAGTAGGGCATGACCCAGGGTGGGTCTTAACCCTTTTAACGCAGTCCTTTATACATGGAGGAAAAAGAGTCTCAGACACGGGAAAAAAGCAGCAGAGACAGAAAAACCCCAAAAGGCTGAGAGAGAGGACCTGGAGGCTGGACTCAGCAGAGCACAGGGGCAGGGAGAGAGGTCCCCAGAGCCTGAAAGAGACGAGGCCAGGAGAGAGGGGAGAGACGAGCCAGGTGCCTGACCGCCCGCAGCTGAGCTCGGGGAGAAAGCGTCTCTTGTGATGCCTTGATGTGGACACTTCCACGGCCTCAGAACTGTGCGCTGTTAACCCAGTAAGTGTCCACTGTCAATTCCATATTTCTGGCATGTCGCTCCCAGCAGCTTTTGGCAAACTAAGACATGCTGAGAGGGGACAATACTTGAAAAAGTGGTGGAGAAAGTCAGGGGAAGGCTGGCTGGAAATCAGGAAGAGGGCGGCCCAGGCGTGTCCCTGCAGCGTGGTTTGGGGCCCGCGCGCCCTTTGGTGACAATGATGGCTCGGCGGGCTCTGCCCCAGCGAGGGCACCTCCGTTTAAGCACCAGGCCAAGCAGAGAGCGTCAGGGACACATCAGTGGGGAGCTGGGGCGCATTCCCCCCTCATCCCAAAGAGACCACACCGAACGGGACTAAACACCAGTGAAGCAGGGCACGTGAGACAAAAACAGAAACCTGCGCTTCAGGAGGCAGGGGCCTGGTCTGGCCGCCGTGCCCGGCGCCGGCCCGTGGCACGCGGAAGTGCCCGGGAGGAGAGGCGTCTGGCAGTCCCGAAGGGTGCAGGGGGACATGGTGGGCACTGGCTGGAAGTCTGAGCTCAACACCCAAGGTGAAGGGAGACCCGCGAGCCAGCTGTCGTCTCCTGACGGGTCGGTCTGCAGAGATCAGCGCCCCTGGGCCTGAGCCGCGGTGGGCTTCACCCGAGGCCCTCCAGAGCAGGGTGTTTGCTAATCCGAGCTTTCAGCAGCGCCACGGAGCTGGCCAGGTGTGGACCCCATCCCCAGCCGGGCCCTCCTTGGACCACGTGGGGTGCCTGGGGTGGGGGCTGGGGTGCCGGGGGAGCCGGGGAGAGGGACTCTGGGGTGCAAATGTCCGAAGGGCTCCCCAAAGGCAGCAGGCGGGCCGGCGAGCCTGGTGAAGGCTGGGCTGGCCCGGGAGCAGCTGATGAGCGTCCTCACCTTGGCAAACCTCTCCTAGGGTCTCAGAGACACATTTGGGGGACTGGAGCATTTTGGGCAGTCCCTTTTGTTTGCCCTGAAACTGCCATGTTAATCCATCTTTCCCATCACCCCTCCTGGGTCGTGAGTAGCCCTCACTGGCCACCTGTCTCCACACACGCCCTCAAGCCCGCCGTCCACATGCGGACCAGCGAGGGCTCTTCCAATGGGGTCTGACCGTGCCCCCCACTCCCAGGCACAGTACCCTGCCAGGGTTCGCCATTGCCTGTTGGACGACCTCCTTCTGAACCAGGGAATCAAGGCCGTGCTGACCTCCAGGCCCCCCTCTGACCACATCACCTGACCCTCTGCCTTGGGACGGGCTGAGCCGTGAGGTCCCTGAAGGCTGGGCATTCCTGTCCCTCTGTTCCCACTCCTCCCTAGACTGTCCATCTAGCAAATTCCAATCTTTAAGACTCTCCTAAGTACACCGCCTCCAGGAAGCCTTCCTGGGAGCCAGGCAGAGCTGGCACCCCGCCTGTGGGCGGCTCTGACCACAATCCAGCACCCCTCTGGTTTGGAGGAAGGGCTCCCCAGCCCCCGCGCTCTCTGAGGGCAGGACTGACAGCCGATGCACTTCCATGGCCCCAGGGCCCAAAGCCTGGCCTCAGGAGGAGAGGCTTATCCTAAAAAGGACCCGGGAAACTGGGATTACGCCCTGACCTGTGCTCGGAGCAACCTCCACAGAGGTCAGACGAGGCCCGATGTGGCGTCCACCCTGGCCGGGGAAGGGAGGGCCCCCTGAAGGGAGAACGCCGGGGTGCTGCCTCACCCTGGCCCCGCAGCGCCTCCTCTGACCTCAGGAGAGCTGGGGGCGCACTGCTGGGGTCTGACCGGCCCGCGGCCCCGGAGCGTGGAGGCAGTGGGTGCGCCAGCAGGGCCTCGGGGACCCCCACAGCAAATTCCCTGCCATCGCAGGAAGCCTGTCGGCCTCCCCCTGCCCAGGACTCTCCCCCACCTGGGAGAAGGCCTGCAGACCCCATCCACCCTCGGCTCACTCCCTCCTCCCCTGGCCTGAGTTTCCTGGGGCTGCCGGAACAAAACTCGGTGGTTGGAGACAACAGACGTTTATTCTCTCACGGTTCCCGAGGCCAGAGGTCCCAAGGCCAGAAGTCCCAAGGCCAGGTGCGGGCAGGACCACGCTCCCTCCGGACGCTCGAGGGCCTTGTCCAGCTTCTGGGAGTAGCCGGCCATCCCTGAGACCACTGCTCGGTGGCTGTGTCACTCCAACCTCTGCCCTCATCATCACATGGCTGTCTTCCCTGCTGTCACCTGGCCTTCTCGTTGGTCCCCTGGCCTTCTCCCTGCTGTCACCTGGGCTTCTCCCTGCTGTCACCTGGCCTTCTCCCTGCTGTCGTCTGGCCTTCTCCCTGC
>JAQZBX010073050.1:0-14977 GCA_029593785.1 Cabassous unicinctus | reverse complement strand
GTTTCTCTCTTTCAAGGAATGGGTCTGTTTCATCTAAGCTATCAATTCTATGAAAATAGAGTATGTGTAATATTCCATTTTTGTGCTTTTAATATGTCTGGGATTAGTAGTGATGCCTCTTTTTTAGTTACTGGTATTAGTAGTTTGTGTCTTCTTCTATTCTTGGTTAGATTGGATAGAGGTTTATAAGTGTATTATTATTTTCCAATAGCTGGTTCCTATATCACTATTTTCTCTATTTCTTTATCAGTGATTTGTGTATTCTCTCTTTTTCTTCATTAGCTTAAGTAGAGCATTATTAGTTTTATGTTCTTCTCAAAGTAAAAGCTTTTGGATTCATTGACTTTATTTTCCTCCTGTTTTTAATTTCAAATTCTTGTTCTAATATTACTATTTCTTCCTTTTTCTTGTTTTATGTTGAATTTGCTCTTATTTATCTAATTTGTTCAGGTGGAAACATAAGTCATTGACATGTGTGTAAGCTGCTCAGGTGCTAAAACAACTACCATGGAAGATATTGGCTTAGCTGATGATTTTGAGGGTAGGAGAAATACAAAATTGAAGAGTCAGAAAAATGGTGCTTTTTCCTTGAATCTGTGACATTGTGGTCCAGCTGCCAGCACTTATTGGCCCTGGCTTTTCTGTCACATGTCATGCCCATGGCATTGTTTTCTCATTTATGCTTTGGGTTCAGTTGATGTTTGATTAATTCCCGTGTGGTTTTCTCTCTCATTTCTATTCCCCTTGCTTATTAGGATTTCCACCATCTTGGATTAATGCACATAGTCATTTAGGTGGGCATACCTTTACTAATAAAATCTTCAAAATATACTATTTACTACTGCGTACAAATTCACAGGACTATGGGTAGGAACTGAACATGACTTTTGTAGTGGACATGATTTAATCCCCAGCAAATTTATAGCTTTATTCTTTTCTAATATTTGCAATTTATGCTCTAATTTCCTCTCTATTACTAATTTAGGTGTTCTATTATCATCATTTAGTTAAAGAGATTTTCATATATTTTTAGGAATTCCTCTGTGATCTCTGGGTTTATTTAAAAGTGGGCAGTTTAATTGCCAAATATTAAGGGGAATTTCAAGATTTTTTTTTTTACTTTGTGACTATTATATCTAATCTTATCCTTGTCTATACCTGTCTTCCTGTTAATGAATTGATATTGGTAGTGACAGAATAATATATGAAATCTGCACTACACACAGCATCCCAAAATAAATGTCAGATGGATGTGGGTAAATGTTAAAAAACAAACCACACAAATATGATTCTCTCAGTTATCTTCATTGTGGAATTCTTTTTACATTATAATGACTAAAGAAATGTGATATGTCAATAAATAATTTTGACTCTTTATAATTAGAGTCTATAAAATTTTAAAACATTTAAATTCATATTCATTTATCTTATAAGAAAAATTGTATTAACATGAAAAAGTAGAAAAATGGGAAATACACTTTAAAATATTAAATAAAACTTTTATATACACTTTATCTTTTCTGCCTTGTTTGCTATTTCTTTAAGTTCTTTTTGGGCATTGTATGGATAGTTAGTAAGATAGAAAAGGTAAATGGAAAAAGAATGCATTTTAAAAGTTCTACCTAACTCAGAATTAGAAGAAGCATGCAAGTAACAACAGCAAAAGTTATACATTGACGTTATTGACAAAAATATAAACATTGATCATAATCAATGCTGGTGAGGTACATGGTAGCTTGGATTCTCAAATACTTAATATAGTACGTTATTTTGGTATAGCTTCTATGTAAAATATTGGAAGTTATTAGTCGATGATAAAGCTTTATTCCAGCTAATCAGAGCAGCATTGATTGTAAGGAAAATCAAGAAATCACTGCAAGAAAAGGAGATGTTCTTATAAATGTTGCAAAATTCACTTAGCAAATATTTTTTGAGATTGAAATTGTGTTTACAATAAAATTCTACATTAAAAAGTACTTTAGCTATAATATGAACTGAAAATGTCTGATACAAATTATATAACAGTGAAAATTTTCTGTATAAAGAAACATACATAAAAATGTCATATATGGCATTTTCTTAACATGACATTGTTTTAAAAATTTTAAAGCAATTTAATTGAGATACATTCACATGCCATACAATCCATCCAAAGTGTACATTCAGTGCCCTTTAGTATATTCACAGAGTTGTATATTTATTTACCACAATTTTAGAACATGTCCATTACTCCAAAAAGAAAATCCCCATGCACCTTAGCAGTCACCGCTCACACCCTCTATCTTTTCCCTGCCATAAGGAACTCCTAATCTAATTCCATTGCTATAAATTTATTTATAATTACATTTTACATAAATGGAGTCAAACAAAATGGAGTAATTTGTATCTGGTTTCTTTCACTTAGTATAATGTTGTTGTTTTACAACTGATAGAAGAGGTATAATATATTAATATTTCACTATACTTCATATTTGCTTTAGGTGTCCATATAATACCCATTATTAACACCCAGTGCATATTAACACTGCAGTTTTATATGCTTTAAAGGCAGTAACATACATTTGTTCCAAATTATGGGAAAACATACATATACGTATTATTGACCACACTCATCATCCACAACAAGGTTCAATATGCTATATACTCCTGTTTCATCCTCTAGCTTCTTTCTAGTGACATACACAATCCTAAAATTTCCCTTTCAACCACAATCACACCCTCAAATCAGTGCTGTTAATTACTCTCACCAAAATATGCTACCTTCAGCTCTATCCATTTCCAAACATTTACAATCAACGTTATTACAAATTCTGCACAAATTAAGCATCAGCTGTTCATCCTCTACACTCATTCTATCTTCTGGTGGCCTATATTCTAGATATTAACTCTTTGTGTTTGCTCATTATATTTAGTTCATATTAGTGAGATCATAAAATATATGTCCTTTTGTGCCTGGCTTATTTCATGCAACATACTGTCTTCATTATTCATCCATGTTGTATCAGGCATCAATACCTCATTTCTTCTTACAGCTGAATAATATTCCATCGTATGACTATACTACATATTGTTTATCCAATCATTGGATGATGTACACTAGGATTGTTTCCTTCTTTTGGCAAATGTGAATAAAGCTGACATGAACATTGGTCTGTTCATGTTTCTGCTTTCAGTTCTTCTGCGTTTATATCTAGTACCAGGATTTCAGGATAATATGGCAGTTCTATATTTAGCTTCCTGAGGAACGGCCAAACTGTCTTCCATAGTGGAGTGCAATCTTACATTCCCAACAACATTGAAGGCATGTTCCTATTTTCTCCACGTACTCTCCAGTTTTCTGTTTATTTTTAATAGGGGCCATTCTAATAGGTGTGAAATGATATCTCATTTTAGTTTTGGTTTGATTTTCCTAGTAACTAGTGATGTTGAACTTCTTTTCATGTGCTTTTTAGCCATTTCTATTTCCTCTCTGGCAACTATCAATTCATACCTTTTGCTCATTTTTAATTGGTTCTTTGTCTTTTTGTTGAGGTTACAGGATTTCTTTAATATCCTCAATATTAAACTATTCAGATATGTGATTTCCAAATATTTTCTCCGATTGAGTAGGCTGCCTTTTCACCTTCTTGACAAGATCCTTTGAAGCTGAAAACTATTCAGTTTTTAGGAGGTCCCATTATCTATTTTTTCTTTTGCTGTACGTGCCTTGGGTGTTTGTTCTAAGAAACCATCTCTTACCACAAGGTCTTAAGGATGCTTCCATATGTTTTCTTCAAGGAGTTTTCTAGTCCTGGTTCTTATATTTATATTTTTTGATCCATTTTGAGTTGATTTTTGTATAAGGTATGAGGTAGCAGTCCTCTTTTTTTCTTTTGAAAATATATATCCTGTTCTCCGAGAACAATTTATTGAAAAGACTACTTTGTCCCAGTTGATTGTACTTGGCAGCCTTGTCAAAAATCAATTGACCATAAATATGAGGGTGTACTTCTGAAATCTCAAGTCGTCTTCATTCATCAATATGTCTATCTTCATGCCTGTACCATGCTGTTTTGACCACTGCAGTTTTTTACTATGCTTTAAAGTCAAGAAGTGTGAGTCCATCAACTTCCCTCTTGAAAAAGCTGTTTTTGTTTATTCAGGGCCCCTTACGCTTCCAAATAAATTTGATAATTAGTTTTTCCAATTCTGCAAAGTAGGCATTGGAATTTTGATTAGGATTGCATAGAATCTAAAAATCAATGTGGGTAGGATTTCTATTTTAATGATATTTAGTCTTCCATTCCATAACACAGAATGTCCCGCCATTTATTTATATCTTTTTCATTTCCTTTAACAATGTTGTGTAGTTTTATTTGTACAAGTCCTATACATCCTGGGTTAAATTTATTCCTGGATATTTGATTGTTTTGGTTGCTATTGTAAATGGAATATTTTTTTTCTTGATTTCTTCCTCAGATTGCTCCTTACTGATGTATACCAGCACTACTGATTTTTGCATGTTCATCTTGTATCCCACCACTTTGCAGAACTCATTTATTTAGCTCTAGTTGTTTTGTTGTAAATTTTTCAGGAGTTTCTAGGTATAGGAGCATGCCATCTGCAAATAGTGAACATTTTGCTTCTGTCTTTCCCATTTAGATGCCTTTTATTTCTTTTTCTTACCTAATTACTCTAGCTGGGCCTTCTAACACAGTCTTGAATAACACTGGTTACAGTAGGCAACCTTTCCTTTTTCCATGTTAGAGGGGAAACTTTCAGTCTTTCACCACTGAGTAGGATGTCAGTTGTGAGTTTTTCAAGTATACCCTTTCTCATGATGAGGTAGTTTCCTTCTATTCAAAATTTTTTGAGTTTTTTTAATCAAGAAAGGATGCTGGATTTTTTCCAATGCCATCTCTGCATCAATCAAGATGATTGCGTAGTTTTACCCCTTCATTTTCTTAATGCGGTACATTACATTAAATGATATTTTTCTGTTGCATAACTAGGATAAAACCCACTTGACCATGGTGTATAATTCTTTTAAAGTGCTTTTGCATAACTGGGAAAAATCTCATCTGATTTTGGTGTATAATTCTTTTAATGTGCTTTTGGATTTCATTTGCAAGTATTTTCTTAAGGGATTGTACAATTGTATTCATGAGAGAAATTGATATGTAATTTTCTTTTTTTGTGGTATCTTTATCTGGCTTTTGTATTAGGGTAATGTTGCCCGCAAATAATGAGTTTTGTAGTATTTCTCCTCCTGAATTTTTTGGAAGAGCTTGAGTAGGATTGGTATTAATTCTTCTTGGAATGGTTAGTAGAATTCACCTGTGAAGCCATCTGGACTTGAGCTTTTCTTTATTTGGGGGTTTTTGGTGATTTAGTCAGGTCCTTTCCTTATAATTTATCTATTGAGGTCTTTTATTTCTTCTCAAGTAAGTGTAAGGTATTCCTGTGTTTCTAGAAATGTGTCCAGTTTGTCTAGGCTGCCCAATTTGTTGATATACAGTTGTCCAAAGCATTCTCTTAAGAGCCTTTTTTTTCCTGTGAGGTGAGTAGTAATGTCCACCATCTCATTTCTCATTCTAATTTAAGTGCATTTTCTTTCTTATTTCTTTGGCATTCTACTGAGGTTTTATCAATTTTTTTAATCTTTCAAAAATGCAAGTTTTCCTTTGTTAATTCTCTCATTTTTTATATTTATTCTCAATTTCATTTATTTCTGCTCTAATCTTTGTTATTTCTTTTCTTCTGCTTACTTTGGGATTAGTTTGCTGTTTTTTTTATTTTTTCCAGTTATTGCAGGTGTGCAGTAGGTGCTTTGATCTTTAACTTATATTTTAATGCAAGTATACAGGGCTATAAACCTCCTGATTTGTTTTATGGCTTCTAATTTTTGGCTGTTTGCTGGGCATCTGATTATCATTAAGAATTTACTCTGAATGTCAGTTTCTCTCACTTGTCTAAGAATTTGTGATTGATTGGCTTTGTGTTAATGCTCTTCTTTGACACTTGGTTCCTCAATATTACCCCAGCAAACAGGGCAGGTGACCACGAAGGGGGTGTACACCAGTAACAAACGACTTGGGGAAAGGGTCAGGAGAGCCTCCAAAAAGCCTTTATTTCCACTTCCCAAGGATGAGCCTTCCTGTCCTACCCAGCAGATGATGCTTTTTGCCCAAAAGCCTTTTTAACATCTTCCTGAAGGTGTACTTTTCTGGACTTCCCATCAGATGGTGGTCTTTGGCAAGGTATTCCCCACAGCTCTCAGATGGCAGGGTATTTTTAGCTCTCTGCTGGCTCCCCTGATGCTGGTCAAAACAGTGGCATGTTCATGTCTTCTCAGGATTGGTTGCAACAGTGGGACACAGCAATCAATATTCACTAACCAAACTCAATCAGTAGTGATCCTGTCCTTCCCTCTTCTTGTTCTTGGGGAAGTAGACTTACAGAGCCCTCTCTGTTTTCAGCCATCTGCCAGAGAGTGCCAGGAAGACTTGAAGCTGTTTGCCAGAAGCATTGGGGATGGGCACCGGCAGGCTCAGCAGTCTGAGTTACTCCAAGATCTCCCTCGCATATTCTCCGTTTCTTTATGTCGCTTTTCCCCGGATGTTGTACTGTTGGAACCCCAAGCCTTGCAACAGTTGTTCCAGACAGTTTCTGCCTCTCCAGTACCTGTTTGTCTGGGAGAGAGTGAGCCCTACAACCACCTGATCTTCCATCTTCCCAAAGTCCCAACATGGCATGTTTTTCTGTAAGATTGACTTAAAATTATTTTAAAAAAATTTTTTGTACTACTTTTCCCACATTTCCTACAATAAAAAGTTATCTCTTCTATAAAACCCCTATTATACCATTCCAGTCAAGGTCTGTTAAAAGTATTATAATTAACCTTGAGAAGAATTTTACCTTTCAGTGAAGCCTGATTTCTTTAAGGAAATAAACAGCACTGAGCAATTTACTAAACTTTAGTAAACATATCTAATAGTAATCATAATAGCATGGGAATAAAAAATACCTATGTGTGCTGCACACTGTTTCAAAATATTTGAAAATTCATCTTCATTTGGTAAAACCAGCAACCAGAGATTATATTGTTTTGTTGTCACAGTCTCTATGCTTCAATAGATTGTGACAAATTTTCTATATAAATTTATGCATATGAGTTTCTTAGTTTTTTTTTTGTTTTTTTTTTTAGTGCTGATAAAGTCACCAGAAATGCTTTCAAAAGATATGATCTTCGGAATTTTCTTCCTCTCTCAAACTGGCATTGGGATTCTGGGGAACTCCTTGATTCTCATAGTGACCAACTACATCTCCTTTGCCAAACCTTCTCAGAAGAAACCTGTAGATAAGATTCTCACACAATTGACATTTGCTAACCTGGTTACTATAACCTCCAGGGGAATCCCAGAAACAATATCCTCATTTGGAATTAAAAGATATTCTGAATGACGTTGGGTGTAAGGCAGTATTATACATTTACAGTGTTAATCGGGGGCATTCCATTTGCACAACCTGTCTCTTGAGCATAATCCAAGCCATTATCATCAGTCCCAACAATGGCAGATGGCCATGGCTCAAATTCAGAGCAACGAACTTCATTTATCCTTCTTCTTTCTTCTTCTGGGTCCTCAACATGTTAATATATATTAATGCCATTACTGGGAGTATAGCAACAAAAAATTACACTTCCAGTATACATCAATTTCCTATGAAATATTGTTCCTCATTAGGGATAGATGTTACTTTTATAAGTAGTATAGTTATTCGGGATATTTTCTTTATATTCCTTATGATTTTGGTCAGTGTCTACATAGTTATTCTGTTGTGCAAGCACCAGAAGAATTTACAGAAAATGCATAAGAGCAAGGATATCCAGAAATGTTCTCCAGAAACAAGAGCAACACAAACTATCCTTTGCTTGGTGACATGTTTTGTTTCCTTTTATTTGATGAATTCTTTCCTTATTGTCCACATAATTTTTGCAAATCAGAAAGATATTAATCTACAGAGCATTGGTGTTCTTTTCTCATTCTGTTACCCAGTTCTGTGCCCTTTCTTGTTGATCAACACTGATAACAGGATTTCCAAAGCACTCCATGATCTCAGAAGAGTTAATAATTCCTCAGGTCCAAAAGCTGTTAAAGATGATGTCACTCCCAGTCTTTGTGTTGCACCCAAGAATTCCGTGAAGATATTCCCAATGGAAGAAAAGATCATCCTCCAAGAATTTTAGTAAAAACAGTGACTCTCCAGTGTCTCCCTTATTCAATTCCAGTCGAGATATGTTTATTTGGGAATAATTGAAAAAAATTTAGCACAGAACCAATGTTAAATTTCTGAAACGGCACTCTGAATATTATCTTGAAGATATTCTTTATGGTTGTAAAATAAGTAAACAAAAGTGCTTAAATTTCTCTTCATTGAATATATCCATACATGAATTGATATCTTAAATCTTGGGTTTTCCATTTTAAGACACCAGAAATTTGTTCCTTAATCTTAGAAAAAAGAGATTCATAGATAAGTAGATGAAAATATTTACCACATTCTCAGAATCATCCTAATAAATTTAATTTGTTAGTCCTTAGGTGATATAGCAGGATAACTTTATGTACTGCAAATAGTCATACGTGTAGGTCACTTTTTTGGTATGCTTCCTTCGCGAATACAAGAAAAAGACAATATTCCTAATGTTAAAATAAGTAGAAATGACATCTCAACATAGCTTATGAAATGCATTTGGGGATTTCATTTTGTTTAAGAACTGCTTCCTTTTGTTCCAGGGAGATACAACATTGTCATATCTTCTAATTTCGTAGTGTTTACTTATAAGTATTGTCTGGTCTGAGTGCCTTTTTAACCAACCATGACAAACAGGAATAGGGAGGCTAAGATCTTATATCTACAAAATATTCAAAACAAACCCCAAAAAGTATAATATGCTCTAAGATGTTTGTTTTTCTTCCTATGCTTTCAAATGAAGTGCATGAAAATTTAATTACACTTTATAAGCAATTTCAGACAGATTACAGGACACAGGATTAGTAGATATGTAACAATGGTATTTCTACCTAAAAAATGAAAATAAACAGTTGCATTCATAATAACATCAAAATAATAAAAACTTAGCAATAAATTTAAGAAAGTGAAGATATGTATTCTGAAATCTAAAAGAACTGTTGAAAGAAATTAAAGAGCTGTATAAAGGGAAAATCATCCTTAGGACACACATCTGATGACTTATTATCATTGCTAAACCAGTGTTACCCAAAGTGATCTACAGAGTCAAATAAATCCATAGCAAAATCTCATCCTGCTTTTTTAGATAAAGTGACAGGGTTTTCTAAAGTTCACAGGGAAATGCAAGAGACACAGAATGGTCAAGAATTAACCTTAATTGTAAGTATTTATTTTTGGAAACTCAATTCTATTTCTTGAATCAATATGTCTATCCTTATGCCAGTACCAACCACAGTAATTACTGTCATATTTTAGTAAATTTTGAAATCCTGAAGTGTGAGTTATCTAACTTTATTCCTTTCCAAGATTTTTTGTGTGGCTATTTAGGCCCGCTTGCAATTCCATGAAAAATTGAGGGTAGGTTTTTCCATTTCTGAAAAAAAATATCTTGTATTTTGATAGAGATTATACTGAATCTGTAGTTCATTTTGGGTATTACTGACATCTTAAAACTACTGAGTCTTCAAATCCAACAACAGAGGATGTCTAGCTATTAATTTAGGTCTTATTTATAATTTTTAAGGAATATTTTGCAGTTCACACTGTACAGGTCTTTTACCTTCTTGGCCTAATTTATTCCTAGATGTTTTATTCTTTTAGATGCTATTGTGAATGGAATTATTTGCTTAATTTTATTTCCAGGCCCTTCATTGCTGCTGTACAAAAACCCAACTGATTTTATTACGTATTGAACTTTTACCCTATAACTTTAATGATTTCACTTATTGAGTAGCCATTGGTGGATTCTCTGGGTATTTTGTAAATAGGACCATGTCATCTGCACTTAAACATAGTATCCTTTTACTGTTCTGGAATTACAACTCCGTTTCCTCCTCCAGGTGCCTCGCCACCTTTGTCTGTCTTGCATAAGGCTGACATCCATTGACTCCTTCATTCAGGTTCATCTTGGGTTATAGTTTGTTTAAGCCAGTGGAGATCCCGAAATATGATGAGAGAGTGAGAAAAACAAAGTGTTCAGGAACATTTAGATTACTCCTCAAAGGAAGTATTTACGGTGGATGTTTCTCTAAATATTGTCATAATTCTCATTGGACATCTTCCTCATGTAGTTACAAATATTTCCATCTCTGTTAGCTACTTTGGAACGTTTTGCCTATAAGTGATAACATCTTTCCTTTAACTCTATCAGTATCTTATAAATAGCATCTTATAAATACAATATTTGTTAAATTATCCTAGTCCTCCATATTTTAATATGCCAGGTATTTGTGGTGGGGATCGTAACACATATACAACGTGGTAAAGGCATTAGTCTTTGGAAGTACATACTTAAAATGGGATTCTAATATTAGGTTGTACACATATTGAGCTCATGCATGCTCTCCTTGCTGAGGACATTAGATATTGTTCATCCCAGAGATGAGGTAATACCAGAAATACCCAAGTATCACTGCTGGTGACAAGACATGGAGTTAAAGCACAGGGTTTTGTAAATTAAAGCCTGCAGGCACAATCATCCTTCTTCCTCTTTCTGTAAATAAATGCTATTGGGACTCAAGCACATCCATTTGCTTACATATTACCTATGGCTGTTTTTATGCTTCAAAGGCAGAGTTGATTAGTTGGGACACAGACCAAATGGTCCAGAAATCCTAAAATGTTTACTCTTGCCTTTCACACAAAACGCTTGCTAACTCCTTCATGGTAACATCAAGATGTTGTGACACATTCCAGATTTCAATAAACAAAACACTTCAACCCAGTCTCCAAATCATTTCAATGTCTGATGAAATTTAGGTGTCTGTCCTTAATCTACCTGCATACCAAAAGCTGAAATAAATCTTTGGTATAAAAATATGGCATTATCTAGATGCTTGTCGAGATTTCTACAAAATATTCAGTATAAATTATACAGTAAAAACCAGGCAAAGAAAGATGCATGACATATAGAGAAGAAACTCCTGACAATAGGAGCAAAGCACTAATTTATCCAGATATTGTATTTATCAAATAGATGTATTAAAGTTAAGTGTTATTAACTTTAAATTAGGGAACTTTAGTAATGATGAAAATGTGTATCTTGATTGAAGTGGTTATATCTGTAATATTCAATAATAACCAAATAAAATTATATAAATACAATGAAATAATTCAAATATATTCAAAGGTATATGAATTATGTTCTATTTTTAATGTGTTTTAACTTTTTATTATACTTTTTAAAAATCTCTTCAAAGGTCATCTACCTAGCAATATGGGAGGACTGATTCTAAGAACAGATCTGCTTTCTTCTCTTTCATCTGATCCTTAGAAGGATTACTGGGATGAAACATAGAGAACAGGGAGCATGCCATATCAGAGTCCCCAGAATTGCTCGCAATCCCAGCAAGTATGACTCTCTGGGCTTCTGGAGTGGACACTCCTTCCTATACCTTGTCCCATCCTGTCGTTTACCCAGTATAAAAAGAAAGAAAACAAAATAGAGTTACTATGACCAAGACAGTCAAAACGGAGTCAGAAATCAATTTGGAGGTTCTTCTTGAGCAAACCTCAATCCGGTATCACATACTGCCAAAGGATGCAAAACCTCAAGGAACAAGGTTCCTCAAAACCCAAATACCTGCAGAACATAAACAAACCACACGATAAAGAACATGGTAGAATATCTAAACAGAAGGACGGTTTGGGCCATCCTGAATATCCTCCAATCACAAACAACGCTTGCAATCTACTTGTGTTTGGAAGCTAGTCCACGGAAGACCATGGACAGGACACGATTTGCGTTTCTACTTGAAAATGTGCTTCCCAAATTGCAGCTCTAACCCCAAATACACGCCTTTGTTGCCTTGGAGCTTAATTTGTTATTTGTCAGTTCACACCACTCTGCTATGTACTTAATTCCACCAGAAAGGGTTATGAACAAGTCTATCTGGTTGCAAGTGTGCACAAAATTCTTCCCTTCAAAACTTTAAAACTTTTCTTTTTTCTGTAACTCAATTAGCATTCCTGAAGCCATGCTATACCCATGAGTTATATGAGAACGGTTGTCTTTATTTGTAGTTCACAAATTTAATAAAAATTCTACTAATAATTTGTATGTTCATTCTAAAAGAGGATCTCAAGTATATATAAGCTTCAGGCCCTATAATACGTAACACCACTCAGAGTACATATTGAATTGATGGTGATTGAATGGCCTATTTTTGAAAATCCATAAGGGGGTAAACTTTTGCATTTCATACTGTACCCACTTTTGATCTGTCAGTACACATGATTTTCAACTTTTCTGGAACTTCTCTCCTCTTCTCTCTGTTCATGATCTTCAAATACAATCTGCAGCCACAATGACCACATATTACTGATACATCAACTCATACAAAAATCGTATGTTTCATTAACATTTATTATTGCACAACCATGTTATCTCCACTTAGACTCTGCAACTTCCCTGCAGGTGAGTAATGAAGAAAGCACTGAGGTGGTTGATCCCTCAATTTTTGGTAAACAGTTTACAAAATCATTTATACACACTAGGACATAATACTAAGAGCTACTAAGTGCCTAGACTTTTGCTATGAATTTTACAAGAATTGGCCAGTTTAATACACAAAACAACTAAATGAGGTATATCCTACTTTTACCTCTCTTTTGCAGGTGGATTTTACAGAAAACAGGGCATTCACTTTAACTAAAGTTACACAACTAGTGGGTGGCACAGCCAAGTCTCTAATCCAGTATATCATGGATCATGTGACCCCTCTCAGAGACTATCTTCTGCCTTCAGATTCACTCAGGATGAAGACTTCAGAGAGATGAGGCAGAGGAAGGCTTGTAAAAAGGGAATCAAAGTATCCTCTGGCTTATCCCCATGGCATTTCATCCCACATGGCATACTTCCTTAGCCCGAATAGCTGTTCAAGGAAGCCATAATGACACCAGATACTTTCCAGAGAGTAGGTGTTGTGCAACACATATCCTAGAGCTACATATACACTTTATAATGGTTCTGAAGTTCCCAAGGCCATTGTGGATCATCACCAGTGTGTGCAAGCCTGAAATTCTATTGTTTACCACTACGCCACACAGAACAAAAAATATTCACACATGTTCCAAATTCCTTCCACATGCTTTCATAGATTTCTTCAAGCACAGTCTCTAGCTTACTCTACCTAACTCCAAAATATACCCCAAAATTCAAGTTTAAATCCTTTCATAGTCATTAAGGCAGTTATTAATTTAGGGGAAGAATATACTGGTGAACCTGGGCCTCTGTTACCTTTAGCGGCTGCACTTCGGAGGAATAACATAAGCAGCTATATCACTCTTTAGCCAATAATCCTGTTGATTACCCTTCCCACATAGGACTCCAGGCTTCTCCCCAAGAGAAGTCTCACTCAGTGTTAACTCACATTCCAAACACTGACACAGCCTGTGATGTGCTGTTAAAAGAAAAGAAAAACAGCACCACTTATTTTCTAGAATTTCTTTGAAAAAGACTTGAATACCTTTAATTGCAGGCTAGATAGTTTCCAAAGTATTAATAGTAAGACATATTTTTCCCTTCAAGAATATGCTTTTTAATGCAGGAATACCAATGCAAAGAAGGAAGAGGAATTCTTTAGATAGGTTCGATGTACAGGTGTCCAAATAGATTCTCTATAATCTTAGAGGCTGGTTCCCTGTGATAGGACAACTCTTTCCTTTGGAATATTGAGACCAGTCTCAGCTGTCCTTAATTTTTCCTTGTTCCTTACTCTCCAGGTTAGAATTATTGCCAGAAGGGCCATAACCAAAGGCCCTTAACAAGGTGTGAATTAAAGTTCCAGCATATGGAGAAAATTGTACATGGCTTGAGGGAGAAATGTTTTATCTTCTCCCAGGGACCAGCTCAGGATGAGTGTAGCAATGCTTACAGATGGGATTAGTAATTTAGAAGCAGAGTCATCTACAGGTCTGTCTGCCCTTTGTCCCTGCAGCCTTCATCCATGGATTATGAAAAGGAATGGTTGCTTGAGTTCATCTCAGTCAATCTTTTGACATGGATATTGGCTGTGACAGGAGATCAAAATCAGAAACAATAAAAAGTAATTTCTGCCCTCATGGAGCCACCAGTTCATTGGTGGGGATCAAGCAGAAAATTGCATTCTAGTATAAGGAAGACCATGACATTAGTAAAAGTTAAAAATAAGGTAGAAACAATAGTGAGGCCAAGTAATTTAGGCTTAGAGGTTTTCAAAGGAAGGATTTTGATGCTGTTTTTCTTCTCTATTCATGCCACCATGTGTTTTGAGGACATCATTATCTCTTTACATGATACTGCAATAGCCTCCTTACATGTCTTCCTTCTTCCAATTTGGCCCTTTTAAAATCCATCACTCCAATAACTGGTAGGACCTTTTAATACTTAAGAACTTCCAGTTTTTATCTCTTTCAGATGATGCAGACAGCCTAAAGTGCCATTACCCTCACCTTAAAAGAAAGAAAAATCATGATATTCTCCAAATTTCCACATTTTTTGAGTTCCTAATACATCAGAGATCACATTGCATGAATGGGGCATGAAATCCAAAGATAATCCAAAGGAAATCAGAGATTTTATGTGATATAGGGCATGAGCACAGATTTGTGGCATAGCATGTGAGGAAAATGAGGTTATCCCAAAAGTGGGTAAGAAAACAAGTAAATATTTTAATGAAATGCTAAAGGAAATTATACAACTCCTGAGAACCGCAAAACATGCTAAGTTCATATCTACATGCAGGATCTTCTCCATGGTTGTGGC
>JAQZBX010073049.1:0-14986 GCA_029593785.1 Cabassous unicinctus | reverse complement strand
GGCGCAGGGGGGCGGGGCGGGCACACGCACGGTCGTGGGTGACCTCGAGGCGCACGGCCAGGCTCTCGTAGAGGTGGCAGTAGTGGTGGTGCAGGTTGCAGGTGTACAGCCCCTCGTCCGTGTCCTCCGCCGCTGCAGACCCGGGAGAAAACTCGCGCGGTGAGCCGCGGCCCCGCCATCTGCACCCACCCCGGCCCCGAGCCCGCTGGTCCCCGGGGCCATGCGCTCCAAGACCCCGTACCGCGGATGAGCAGCGAGAAGTTGCCGTCGTGAAAGGCGGAGGGCGACAAGAGCAGGCGGCCGCGGTCGCGCGGCTCGTACACGCGCTGTTCGCCCGCCGAGTACATGTCCACCAGTCGGCGCGCGGGACCCGGGCCGCCGCTGAGGTCCCAGTGGACCACGCGCTGGCGGTCGTGCAGCCGGTCCTGCGTCCACACCATGCGCGGGCTCTGGCAGCGCAGCACGGCGCGGGCACCCGCCGCCCAGCGCACGGCCGACTCGGACACCACCGAGCTGTCCGCCGTCGCCGGCCGGGAGGTCCCTGGGGATGGGGGCAAGTCAGTGGGGGAGGGGAAGAGCCCAAGGGGACAGATACCGGGTGAGCCCGGCGAGAAGGGGAGGCTAGGAGCTGGGGGGGGTCTGGCGCCTAGGACCTGGGGTCACTAACCTGAGGACAGAAGGACCACGGAGCCTGCAAGAGAAGGAGGGAATCAGACCCGGGGAGGGGAGCTCCGGTCCTTGCGTCCGGTGTCCCCGCCTGGGTCCCTGGGTCCCTTCTAGGCTGGGTGAGGTGGTGCCACGATCCCCTCTTCACAGACGCGGGTGGGGTATAAAGCTGGAGGACTCGGGAGGGGGTTCTCCTTTGGGAGCCGTGGTGGGGGTCGCTCAATGCCAAATGTGGGCGAGGGTTAGACCACACAGGGCAGTTCCAGGTGCTTGTCACCACCGGCCGCTGTTCCGGCCGCCCAAGGCCGCCAGTGCTCCAAAGCTGAGGTCCCAGCCCGGTCAGGGCTGGTTCTGGGGCTCCGGTCCCTAAGCTCCTGTGTGCACAGCAGGAGCTCGAACCGCACACCCCTCTCCACGCACCTGCTGGGGCCCTCACAGGTCCTCGGGCTGCGGCAGCCCCTGCCCCACGCTGCTTGACGGGGGTCTGGAGTCCAAGGCCATCTGACACCCACAGGCCCGAGCTCCCACCCCAGCGATGTGGCCGAGTGCCCAGGCCGGGAGGAATGTGCCTGGTCAGCAGCGGCCCCGGGGCGGGCTCAGGGGGCCTGGGAGGGCGGGCCGGGAGCTCCACCAGCCCCCTCAACCCCTGACCCACTCCCCTTCCCCTCCTCGCAGCTCCAGCTGCCGCAGACCTGAGGAGCCTGGCGGGAAGCCCCCCTCCGCCTTGGCCCCAGCACCCTGCGAAGGGCCTTTCTGGTGGAGTGCTCTCTGAGGACCTCCCACCCTCCGGGGTCCTGGGGGGCCCTTCTCTCAAGCTGCCCTCCTCGGTACCCCCAGACCCAGTCCCTTCCCCGGAGGGGCGTCACCACCCCTCCCGGCTGCCCCAAACACGAACTTGCTCAGGCCACAGGCGGCCAGAACAGGCGGGTCCCCTGAGCCCCGGGCCCCGCACTCACTCTGCAGAAGTGCAAGTTTCCAGAGCAGGACGCGGGGCGGCAGCTCCATGGCGCCTGACGCCGCTGGGCTCGCTTTGTCTCCCTCGGCTCCGACTCCAGAAAAACAGCCTGGCCCCCTCCCCCTCCTTGGCCCCCGCTATGACATCACGGAGCCCTGGGCCGGGACACAGGCTGCGGACCACCCCTCCAGCTCCGCCCCGCCCCGGCCTCCCCCATCCTTGGCTAGCAGTGGGGAGGGGAGGGGCTGCAGCCTGCAGCCATCCCGGACCGTGCGGGGTGTTGAGCAGAGGCCCGGGCCCCTCTCCTCTCGGGTCATGGGGCCTGAGGACGCCGCACCACGATGCTGTGTGGGCGTGTCTGGGACCCCTCCAGGGCAGGGGCTCAGGGATGAGTGTTCTCCTACACCCACCCACGGAGCAGGGAGCCCAAGAGCCTGGCTCAGACCCCAAGCCAGGAGTGGGGCCAGCGTTTCCCCCGGCCCCAGCACACGGCAGGGTCCTGGCAGTCCCTTGCTCTCTGGAGGTCGCAGCGCAGGGACCCCCAGGACCCACCCTGCCTGCGAGCTGAGGGTATGGCCCTGTCTCCCTGGGATCAGAGCCTGGCCACATCGTCCTGCAGCTCACGGCTCCTCAGGGCCCAGGAGGAGGGAAACGCACTGCAGAGCCGAGGGCCAAGGGCGGGTGGGCAGCCGCCCCTCCCCTCCTGGCCTGGGGGGGTCCAGTGCTCCGGGTAGCTTCTTCCCAGAGGAGGGAGGAAGAGGGGAGCAGCCCGTGGGAGGCACAAATCTGAAGGTCTGAGAAAACACAAAGCCACATAAACAACTGCGAAATGACAGAGCACTCAGCGCGCAAGCTGGCTCCTTCTCGTTAAGAAACCTCAAAAAAAGAGAAAAAACCCCAAGGAACCACAAGCATCCTCAGTGCATTTTTTAGACTGCTCGTTTGGATTGAACTGTCACAGCCCCAGTCCCTGCTGGCCCCCGGTCTCACCCCTTGGACCCTGTCCTGGACTCCCAAGTCCCCAGATGAGACCTGGGCACAGTCCCAGCCCCAGACCCTTGGGCTCTGGCCAAGAGAAGGAAGCTACAGCGAGAGGGAACGAGGGGTGACAACAGCAGGACCGGCTGTGAGCACATGGAGCCCCTCCTGGACCTCCGCAGGGTCCAGGTCTGCGAGTGGAGCCCCTTTTCCAAACTGGCCTCCTCACTCCCCCAGCTCCTCCCTGCGGCCTTTCATTCTGGAAAAACAAGCCCTGCCCAGCCAGCCTCGGGGCCTGGACTCGCTCCTGTTTTTCTAACTGGTTTCTATTAGCTCTTGTGGCTTCCCACCGTCCCTCCTCCCGCACTGCCTTCTGTCCAGCTGCTCCTTGCTTCTGTCTGTCCGTCCTGGCTTCTCCCTTGCAGAGACAGATGGCAGCCATGCAAGGCCTGCTCCTCCGGTCTGGGAAAGAGCCCACAGGTGCAGGGTCTGTGGGAGGGGGCCGGGGTCAGGAAGAGCCTGGGGTCATGCTTCTGGCTCGGGCTCTGTGTGCTGAGGTCACATAGGGGTCCTAGGCAGGTCCTGCTGAGGGCTCTGGGGCAACTGACCCCCTTGCTGCCCCTGGGCGAGGAGGGACGCAGGTGGCTGCCCAAGGCACCCTCTTCCCACCCCACCCCTCGGCTTCATCCTCTTGAGCCCAGGGCTGCTGCCTCCACTGCACCCCCCCATCCTTGGCAGGAAATAGCCCAGATGAGAGCAGAGGCCCCAAGCCCCTCCTGCTCCATCCTTGGCTGGAGCCAGGCAGCCGCCCTGCGCCTGGGCCACCACTGTGCGATGCCACACCTGGAAGAGGACGAGCCAGAACAAAAAGCAGCCGCTGGCATCGTCGCCACCCCGCCCCGGAGTTCCAGCCCAGCCCCCTACCAGACTGGAGCCCTGGACCCCCCTTTCCCCTGAGGTGTGGCCGAGCAAGGCGGGGTCAGCCAGCCCACTGCGCCCGGAGCCTGAGCCCTGACTCTGGCTTCTACTCCTGGTGACTCGGACATTCCAGGGAGCCTGGCTCATTGGGAAGGGAAACCACAGGCAGACACAGCCACACTCACACTCACAACCAGACACACAACCACATTCATACAACCAGACAACTGTGCACACAACCAAACACAACACACACAACCAGACACACTCACATGTTCCCACAGAAATGCAAGCACACAGACACGCACACAGGCAAGTGCTTCCTCTTACTGCTCACGATGCACACTGATGGTCGGCAGACCCGATTATTGAGTCCCTACTGTGTGCCAGGTGTGGCCCAGCACTGAGGCGTCTGTGCCAAGGAACTCACTGTCCCTGCCCCCCGGGGCTGGAGGCGGGGAGGCGGCAGCGCCTGTGCAGCGGCGAGAGGGGTGCAGGTGGGGGGCTCCTTCCCAAGAAGGCCCCTGCCCCTGGGGAGGGGCGCACATCTCAGGTCAGAGGCCAGCAAAGGCCTGGGAAAGCTCGGTCCAGGTGGAGGGAGCCCGCTGCCCAGGAAGCGGAAGGGGGCTTTGCAGGGAGCCGGCGGGCAGCCCTGAGGCAGGGCCTGGGAGCAGCCCTATGCACACTTCTCTGCAGAAGCTGTGAGGCGACAACAGTTGTTTCAAGCCCCTTAGGCAGCAATAGAACCGATACAGCTGTTTTCCAGAACAAAAACAAGGACAGGATTTTAAAAGGCGAAAGCCACTCAGCTTCACGAGAAGCGACAGGCCAGTTCCCACAGTGCGTGGTGTGGGCGGTCACACAGGACAAAGCCCGTCTGGTCCTGGGAGGCTGAAGCCAGGGCCACAGCGTGGCACAGCCCCGGGCGCCCCCAGCTTCGCCCCAGGCTGTTTTTCTGCTGGTCTGGGAAGGGGACCCTGCGCTGGTCCCGCATCCTGCCGCTGGCCTTGCCATTTGCCACTCCGCTGGCAGGGGCCGTGTGGACCCTTGTGAAGCCTGGGATGTGTCACTGACCAGGCTGACCTCCAGGACTCTGACCTGGCGGGGAGCCCCAGTCCCCTGGCTCCACAGGGCTGAGAGGACTCGAGATCGAGTCGTGCTGATTCAGGAGTGCAGGCAAGTGCAACCAACAGAAATGTCATTCCATGGACCAGCCAGCCCTTTTCTCCTGAGGAGACGTCAAGGAGCCGAGACCGGAGCTTTCACCAACCCCAGGGGACCCTTGGTCAGTGATTCCCTGGCCTGGCAGGTGCAGTTAGGGGAGCTGGTTGCCATAAACTGGACCCAGGTTGCTCAGACTCGGGCATTAATCCCTGTATTTTTTTTTTATCATGCTAGAGACATTTCTTCATTGTCCTTATTAATTCGTCTGTCTTGAAGTCAAGAACCAAGAACGGTTGGCTTTACCAGAGCTCACCTGCGTTGCCTGTGGCTGCAGGCTGGGGCAAGGCGGCCGCAGAGCAGCCTCCCGACCCCTTCCTGGGCGGCCTCCGAGCGTTTCCCTGTGGGAAGTGCTGTGTTAGCCGTGGCTTCTCACGCCCAGCCAAGGGGGGCAACCTTTAAATGTGACATTTCTGGCACGGCTCTGGCTATAAACTTGGTTTGTGCAACCATATCCTGATAGGAGAGAACAAATGTGTGTAGCTCCCGTGTTACCGCGATGCAGCAGCTCCGGCCCAGCGACGGCGGAGGGGGCTCCCTCCAGCGTTTCTCCTCGGCAGTGAGCTTCCCCGAGTGGGCGCTGAAGGGGCACTGCAGGACAAGGCCGGCCGGCCAGGGCTGTGGGCACGAGGACTTCTGGCCAGGCGTCCACAGCACACAGTCGCTTGGCCACCTTGAAGCCGTGGACTGGCCGGAGCCTTCCAGTGCCATGGGCCTCTCCACGTGGAAACTGGCCCCCTGCCCTCACCGGCACCGATTCCCTCTGCGTGACCGCCGGGGACTGGCCACCCGGGCTCATCTGCAGCCCAAGGAGTTGCCTGTTGCTGCCCAGCAACTGCCGACCAGTGAACTTCTCTGCCGTCTAAGGCGTGGGGTGCCGAGCCCCCATTAAGTCTCCCCTGTGGCTTCCATCTCCAGATTGACCCAAACAACCTTGCCATGAGATGTGGGGCTCAGCACAGGCCCCAAGCACGACAGTTCCCTCCAAGTCCACTGTCCTGAGTAGTTTTGCAGGTTAGTCCAGTGAACACATTTCACTGCTTCCCACAGGCTTCAGCTTCAGCTTCGCATCTATCTCAGGTTTCCATATGATACTTTCTTCTGAATTCTGAGGTCAGTTGGAACAAGGGACCATTTAAAGGTTCCGTTTTCACAGACCACACACGTAAGCTTGCTAAATTAAGGATCAAAGCGACAAGATATTGTTACCTGCCTCCTAAGTCTGCTTAAAGCAGCCCACTGAGTTCCGCCTCCACCTGCAGTCCTGGGCGGAGCCGACCGCTCCCGCTAGTCGTCCGGCTGTGGCGCAAGGAGTCCTGGGCCCCGCTGTGGCCCTTTGGGGCACTCACGTCAGCCTGCTGGGGGTCTGTCTCCCGGACCGTCGCGCTCGGGGACACCCGGCGGCCTCCTTCGTCGGGGCGCTCCTGCTCTTTAGTCCACAAGTCGCTTCCAATCTGAGACTTGCAGCAGGGCCTTCAGGTAGGCACGAAGGGAAGCAGGAAGCACCTGCTCACGCGAGTCCAGCAGCTCTCGTCCATCTGTCAGAGAGCTGGACTCTGTAGGCACAGGGACACGCCCAAGAGCCACCGTGGATGTGCGCGGATGCCAGTGTCCCGGCACGCGCGGGAGCTGTCACCTCCGCAGTTCGAGGTGCAAGAGAAGAGCTAGCCCGAGTTTTGTCTTTCTGCTTCACCACGCCACGGATCGGAGAGTCGTTCTTACCGTTCAACCTGGCAGTCTCTGCGCACTGTTCTCTCTTTTTCAATCATGTTGAGGATCTTTATTTTAATGGGAAGCCCTCCACGGCTTCCCTGGGGTTTTGAATCACCACTGCTCTGCTCTTCCAGACCATTATTACTGTAAATAAGGGCTTTTGTAAACAAAGGACCTGCAGTGATTTACAATGAACGTGGGAGTAGCAGACTGGAGGAAAGTTTGGCAAGGGAGCCCAGGGACACAGGGTGATGAGTCACGGATTGGCTGGCGGATGCCCCCATGTTAGAGCCTGTACTTGCTTGGAGGGCAATTTGAAACTTACAAACTTTATTTTTTATTTTCTGGAGATTTCCAAGTTTTCCACTTTTTTCATTTTTTTCCATGGTAGGGGCTATGGGAACACAACTGTATATCCAGCAGCTTCAGAACGTAAGAGCAGACTCTGCCATGCGGAACGTGGCTTGCCAGGACGTGGCCAGCCGTGAGAGGTGGCAGGTTTCTGGGGCTTCCCTTTTCTCTCAGTGTCTGCTGTGATGGGCACTGACTGGCAAGAGTATTAAACAGAAACAGAATCCATTTGTTGCCAGTTACTGTGCCAGTCTTCGCACATGAGCATGGTAAGCTTTTATCTGACATAAAAATGCAAAGTTTCTGAGCCAGAGTTAAATAATAACAATACTTCCGTGGATAATGAGCCCGGGAAGGTTGAATATTTTATTTTCTCACCGTATGAGCCTCAGAAGCAGTGAGGAAGTAGTTAAAAACATCTTCCCACTTTTTGTAAAAGGCGGGGCAGGCCTTTGTGCTAAGGAGCCAGCAGCTGTCTGCGGAGCTCCAAAAGCAGATGAGGCGGACGAAAGGTGTTGTCAGTTTTTTAAATTCTGAATCTGGGGCCTGAGTTTTGGGAAGGCGATATTAAAAGGAGTTGTCACTATTGATTAAATACAAGGAATGATGACCTCATGGCTATATTTTGAGTCAGGGTGACAATATTTAAAGTAAGCACAGCAGCAAATGATTCCCGGGAGCATTTGCTCTATTAGAAATGAGGACCATCTGTTAAAACGGATTCAGGTCCTGATGGGGGCAGCCTAAAACCCAAAGGAAGGCTTCCAGAAGGTTAACTCTGGGTGAGAAAAGCACACTTCCTTATCCAGGCAGAGTATAAATTGTTTTGTTTTAGGACATCCTGCATATGTAAAGAACCATTTTTGGGGGAACATTTTTTCCTTTCCTCTTTATCAAATATACACTTTCCTAGTTTAACAACATTAATATATCTTTCTATGAATATACACAAATATATGTACACAGCTATGACATTTTCAGCTTTAGCCTTAACTATATTAAAATTGGCATTTCTATAACAGAGTGTATATAGCACATTAACTTTACTATTCAAATTAAAGGTTTAAAAAGAATGGCCGTGTTTTTATATAGTGATCCACTCTTTCTGTAATCTCTATCTTGGTGAATTTCAACAGATTTAGACATTATTCAGGGTTTTCTGATAGCCTTTGCTACATAACAAAGCACCTAAAAACTTCATGACTAATATTTATGTAATCTAAGTATCTTTAAAAAAATAAAAAAATATATTAAAAAAAAAACAAACTTCATGACCTAAAACCACAATATGGGGGAGGATTGAATAGATGACATGCAGGGGGATATTTGGGGTGGAAAAACTATTTTGTGTGGTACTGGAGTTATGGATACATGAGATTATGCACCAAATACCATTAATTGTACACTTTAGATGGATTATATGCTTTATTAATATGTATCAATAAAATTGATTTTAAAAACCCATTGACCTCACAGCACAAAGAGTGAACCTTAATGTATGCAAATTTTAAAATTCACTTAGGAGGTCATAGGATCTCAGGATGGAAAACAGACTTGACAAACGTATGACATATGACCTGGGTAACTGTGGAAATGAGTGGAAACTGTAAGATGAAGTTAAAAGGAACTGTACGTAAGCACGGTACTCCAGTTGATAAAGCTTTCCCCATGGGCATACAAGCTAACAATTCTGAAACCACTGTGTGTATATACTGGACTTGAGCAGTGAATTAAATGTGTGCAGATGGCGGAAGCCGAGTGCGAGGCGACACGAGGAAGGGCAGGAGCCTGCAATGAGCTACCTGGTGATGGGTCAGAGTAGGAGACTCTAATCATGCTTAGCTAAATACCAACAGAGTGATACAGATTGGCACATCTTCAGATATGTGGATGTACTTGGGTCGTGTACACATATATTTCCTGCTCTTTCAGCTGAGAAGGTCTAGAAGCAATGACATCCCAGCAGCAAAAGCTCACCACGCACACAGGTCCTGCTTTGCCACGCCATCCTCCAGTGGAACGAACCAGGCTCCTGGAGAATGGGTGATTCCAGGACTAGGACAGGAAATAGGATGAGCCTGGAGCCTCTTGTAGTGCCAGAAAGTGCTAAAAAAAAAATCCAGCCGAGGGGCTGTTCAAGGGGACGCCAGAGCAAGTTGAAGGAGCCCCAGCGGCCAAGGCTGAAACAATTTGAGCAACAACAGCAAAAAGCAGTGCTGGATTCTCAGAGCCCATGCCGATATGGATGAATGGCTGAGCAGCTGAAAACATGGGAAAGAACAGACAAATCTCCCATGAGGAAGAATTCCAGACAATCCGTGTAGATCTCCATCTCCAGGAGGTGGAGCCTGGCCGCCCAGTGCTTCAGGGCTGCGTGTTGTACAGAGGATGGAAAGGAAGAGCAGCTTCACGTGGAGACGCCTGCGAGGACTCAGCCAGGTGGCCGAGGCAGCAACAACAGTGACAATCAATGTTGAACAGACTTCATTTTTTTAAAAAGATTTCTCACCCCACCCCCCTCGTTGTTTTGCGCTCGCTGTCTGCTCTCTGTGTGTTCTTCTGTCTTCTCATTAGGCGGCACCAGGAACCGATCCCAGGACCTTCCAGAGAGGGAGAGAGGCGCTCAGTCTCTGGTGCCACCTCAGCTCCCTGGTCTGCTGCGTCTCTTATTGTCTCTCCTCTGTCTCTTTTTGTTGTGTCATCTTGCTGCGCCAGCTCTCCGCTTGGGCCAGCTCTCCGCTTAGGCCAGCTCTCCTGCGCGGGCCAGCTCTCCGCTTGGGCCAGCTCTCCTGCGCGGGCCAGCTCTCCATGTGGGACAGCACTCCTGTGCGGGCCAGCTTGCCTTTCACCAAGAGGTGCCGGGAATTGAACCCTGGACCTCCTACATGGTAGACAGGAGCCCAATCGCGTGAGCCACATCCGCTTCCCTCAGAATATACTCTTGATATGATGTGATAGGAAGGGCATTACCTCCATGTACTTCCTCCCAAAAAGCCACCACCTCAGTATAATCATGATAAAAACAGCAGACAAATCCCCGCTGAGGGACACTCTACAGAATACATGGCCAGTCTTCCAAACAGTCAAGGTCATCAAGAACAAGGAGAGTCTGGGCAACTGGCGGCCAAGAGGAGCCCGCAACGACATGGTGGGTAAATATAACATGGTGTCCTGGATGGGATGCTGGAACAGAAAAGGGACATCACGTAAAAACTAAGGAAATCGAAATAAAATCTGGATTTTGCTTGGTAATAATGTGTCAACATTGGTTTATTCATTATAACTCTGGGTGACTTTTCCTTTTTCTCAAAGAAGAGTATCCCGGCCTCTCCATTGGTGACGTTGCAAAGAAACTGGGAGAAGCGTGGAGAGGACACGCTGAAGATGAGGGAAAAACATGGGAAAAGAATATGATTCATCACAGCACTACTCACAGTAGCCAAAAGCTGGAAGCAACTCACGTGTCTATCAACAGGTGGATGAAGAAAATGTGGTTCATTTATACAACAGAATATCATCCAGCTGTAAAAATAAATGAAGCTCTGATCCGTGCAACAATATGGATGAACCTTGAAGACAATGTGTTGAGTGAAATAAGCCAGACACAAAAGGACAAATATTTTTTTATCTCACTTTTATGAAATAATTGAATATGCAAATTGACAGAGACAGAAAGAAGATTACAGGGTACCAGGAGCGGGCGTGGAGTGGGGAAGAGAGAGTTACCGCTTCACGGGGCAGACCTTGTGTTGGGCGGATGGAAAAGGTCTGGTAATGGATGGTGGCAATGGTAGAACAACATTGTGAATGTAACTGACCTCTGAATTGTATACTTAGAAAGTGGGTAAATTGGGAAATGTTATGTTGTATATATGTTACCAAAATTAAAATTAAAAAAAGGAATATCACAGCACTATGGGCTACAAGAAAGCCTGATGCAGGAGAAGGGAAAAAAACAGCAAGAGAGTCCTCAAGGCTGAAAAAGACAAGGGAGAAACAGACGAGGTGGAAGGCGAGAGCACGGATGAAGACAGGAAGACGCTGGGCCCAGAAAAATCACTTTCTTGTCTGTACAACAGTTAAGCATCTTGTACACAACTCAGTCCTTCCAAAAAATGAATGTAAGGTTTGATTTTAAAACCATACAATCATCTTTGGTTCAGGACAACCACTGAATGTGCCCGTAGTTAACCTGCTCCAGGGCTGGCTCAGTGGCCACTCACCTTGCCTGGCCCGTGAGGGGCTGCATTTTGGCCTGGAAATTTAAAGCAGATTCTCGCTGAAGCACAAACCCACCGCACGCGGGGACGTCTTTCGCTGTCTCTGGGGCAGCTTGTCTTGCTCTCCCAGGGCGGCCATAACAAAACCACACGACAGGTGGCTCGAAACAACAGAAACTGGGGAGCGGAGGCGGTCAAGCGACTGGACGCCCGCCTCCCACAAGGGAGGTCCCGGGTTCGGTTCCCGGTGCCTCGTAAAGAAAATGAGCAGATGGAGGCGGGTGTGGCTCAGTCGATAGAGCCCCCGTTTACCATGCGGGAGGCCCCGGGTTCGCTTCCCGGGGCCTCCTTGTGAGGGCAGGCCGGCCCGCGTGGCGCGGTGGGCTAATGCAGCGGGACCTCACAGCGAGGGGAAGATAAGCAGACACGGAGAAAGCGCACAGCGAATGGACACAGCAAGCACAAGCAGCAAGGGGGGGATAAATAAATAAATAAATAAATCTTAAAAAAAGAAGAGCAGACACAGCGCGCAGACAAGGGGGCCATCGTCTGGGGTGGGGGTGGGGCCAGGGTGGGGAATAGAAAAAAAACAAACAAAAAACCAGAAACTTATTGTCTCAGTTTGGAGGCCAAACATCCAAAATCAGGGTGCCAGTGGGGCTGTGCTCCCCAGAAACCTGTGGGAGCTTCTCTGCCTCTTCCAGCTGCTGGGGTTGGCTGGCCATCCTCGGCGCCTTGTGGCACGTGGCTGCATCGCTCCGTGGCCACCTCCCCCTGTGTGTCTGTCCCAATCTCCCAGCACATCAGATCAGGGCCCTCCTTGAAGGCGTCACAGTCATGAGGCCAGAGGTTGGACCTTGAATATCTGTTGAAGGGACACAAGCCAACTGCAGCACAGCTTACACCGCTGTTAACTGAGTGCCAGTCTGTAACCACAAAACTAATAAAGTTGCAGCAATTTTGTGACATTCTAAATGCTTATACATTTTCTTTAGTTAAAAACCAAAACAATTGGCTAAATTGAAACTGCATCGGCTGCAGCGTCCATGGACCACAGGGTCCAAGATGGTGCCACACACGGATTCCCCAGTGGGCGCTGGTCATCAGCCGCGACCTTGGGTCTCCTGCACACAGCCACTCCTGCTCCAGTGGAGCCAACCAGCTTCCTGGGCAGCCAGGATAAGTTGAACACACCAGACTCGGGGATGCACGAATTGCTTCCACCATGTTCCACTTGTCAAAACAACCAGGAGTCCAGCCCGGGTTCAAGTGGGGGAAACAGCTCACTTTTGGATGGGATTTAACTTACCATCCCAAGTGCTGTGGCTGAACTGCGTCCCCACAAAAGACACGCTGAAGTCCTAATTCCCCAGTCCGGTAAATATGACCTTTATATGGAAATAGGGTCTTTGCAGATGTAATTAGTTAAGAGTAGGGCGTGGACTCCAGGGTGAGTGGTGTCCTTATAAGGACTGGGAAATTTGGATATAGGGATGGAGACACATGGGAGAAGAAGGCATCTGAAGACGGAGACAGAGTTTGGAGTGATGCTGCCATAAGCCAAGGAATGCCAAAGGCCACCAGGAACTGGATGGATTCTTCCCTAGAGCCTTTGGGGGAGGCATGGCCTGCTGACACCTCGATTTCAGACCTCCAGCCCCCAGAGCAGTGAGATGATTCATTTCTGTAGACTTGAGCCCTCCAGGTTCCTGTGCTTTGTTATGGCAATGCCAAGAAACCAGGCAGCAGGTAACCCAAGATTTCAGGTAAGCAAAGATTCCTCATTAATTTAATATTAGTCGGGAAGCGGGTGTGGCTCAATCGATAGAGCTCCCGTTTACCATATGGGGGACCCCGGGTTCGCTTCCCGGGGCCTCCTTGTGAGGGCAGGCCGGCCTGCGCGGCGCGGTGGGCTGATGCAGCGGGACCTCACAGCAAGGGGGAGATAAGCAGACATGGAGAAAACACACAGCGAATGGACACAGCAAGCACAAGCAGCAAGGGGGGGATAAATAAATAAATAAATAAATCTTAAAAAAAAAAAAAATTTATATTAGTCAAAGTTTTTAAAGTCAGTTAAGGATCCTGGAGCTTATATTTGACTTGAAGCTCTACTGAATAATACACTCACAGATGGTAAAAGTTTATCGAGGATGGGAACGGAGGTGGCTCAAGTGGTTGAGCACCTACCTCCCACATGGGAGGGCCTGGTTCCAGTTCCCAGGGCCTCCTGAAAACAATGAGCAAAATAAATGGAAAAACCAACTCAGGGAAGCCGATGTGGCTCAGTGGTTGAGCGCCAGCTTCCCTCATATGAGGTCCCAGGCTCAATCCCTAGCCCCTGATACCGCAAAAAAAAAAAAGTTTATCAAGGAGATGACACTAAAACATTGTTTGAAAGATCTTGTTAATGGAACAGTTAAATTCAAATTATTTGTAGCATTGTCTGAATTTTGCAAAAAAAAAAAATATTTTTAAAGACATCAGCTATTATACTTTAACATAATTGAAAACAAAATATATTTGACATTGCCTCCAAAATCCACAGATTTCCATCATGTTGTGCCTCTATTTTTAACATCTTATTTTGAAATACTTCCAAGTTTACATGACAGTTCCAAAAGTAATATAAACACCATACAGAGAACTCCAACACATCCCTAAACCCCAGATACCCTGATCCACCAATTTTAACATTTTGTCACATTGGTCATGTCATTTTATCTATCCACCAATCTACCAATCCATCTCCATCTATCCATCTATCTATTTATCAATCCATTTTCTGAACACTTGTGTGTGTAGGTTGTATACATCCTGCTCCTTGAACACCTGATGCTGCCATGTGCATTTCCTAAGAACAAGGATATTCACTCACTTATATACCACCTTAAATGCAGTTATCAAGTATCAAATTTAATACTGATACAGAGTTTACAGTCTATATTCCAGTTTTTTCATATGCTCTAATAATGTCCTTCCGAGCCTTCTCTCCTCCCTTGTGAGATCCCATCCAGATTCACGTATCGCCTTTAATTGTCATTAACTCTTTAGTTGCTTATTTTTTCGTTCTTTAATTTTTTCAACAAATCAATTTTGTTAACACATATTAGTAAAGTTCACAATCCATCCATCCAAAGTGTACAATCAATGGAATGTGGCATTATCACATAGTTGTGCACTCATCACTTCAATCACTGTTTTTTTGTTTTTTTTTTGAACAAATCAATTTTATTGATCCATATTAATAAAGTATACAATCCATCCAAAGTATACAATCAATGGTATTTGCTATAATCACATAGTTATGCATTCATCGCTTCAATCATTATTAGAGCATTTTCAGTATTTCAATAACAATAATAAACAAAAAACAAACAAGAAAATTCTTCACCTCTCAATCTATCTATGTTTCCCCTGCCAAACATAGCTGCTATTTCTTGCTATTCTTGTACAATTATTCATTTATTTATTAAGCAGTTTTATTGAGACATATTCACATACCATACAGTCTATCCAAAGTGTATAATCAATGGCTTTAAGTATAATCACAATGTTGTGTAATCATTATCACAGAAAAATTTTAGAATTATTTCATTACTCCAAAAAGAAAAACTCCACACCTCTTAGCATGCCTTCCCTAGCCCTACATAACCAATAATCAAATTTCATCTTTATAAATTAATATTTACATTTTAAATAAACGGAATCATACAATATGTCACTAAATATATTTAGTTCATAGTAATGCATTCATACAGTATCTGTCCTTTTGTGTCTGGCTTGCTTCACTCAACATAATGTCCTCCAGGTTCATCCATGTTGCCATATGCTTCACAACTTCATTTCTTCTTTCAGCTGCATAATGTTCCATCGTGTGAATACACCACAGTATTTATGTTTATCCATTCATCAGTTGATGGACACCTGGGTTGTTTCCAACTTTTGGCAATCACAAGTAATG